>JAWZYV010016396.1:0-101156 GCA_038373885.1 Cheiracanthium punctorium
CATTCTCTTATAGAATGACTTGAATTTACAAAACAAGTCAATGCTCTATAGTGTAAACTTCATTCGTCTGAGGGGGGGGCTCTGGATCCGCCAATGACTTCAACCATATTCGGTGTCTTATCCACTCGGCCATGGTGGGCTCCTTTTGTGAACTTTTAAAATGCAGCGTTTAATGTTATGCATTGTATGTATTTTATTTTTAATTAATTAATTAATTAATTTTATTATTATTTTTAAATTAGAAGTACTTAACAACTATCACTTTATATAAAATGAAAATTATAGTCATATAATTATTTCAGAGTTGTGAATAACTAGACAGAAACTGCCCCAATTGAGGGGTGGGGGTGGGCGCTTAGAAACCCCTTCAATACTAAGTCATAAAAAACTGGTTAACTTATCTAACGCATATTCACAATACATCAGGAGAAAATCACCAACATCTAAACTGTAGATTGACAGATGCGCGGTAGACCAGAACGCTGGACAGAACCTCAGGTAAATTAACCAGATAGAATGATTGCCCCCTTTCCCTCCTTTTTTTCGCATGTGAAGGAGGCACTTGAATCCAACGGACTCAAAACATTGTAAATAGTAACTATTGAAATCATAAATTAAAAAGAATTATTATAACAATATACATGTGCTGCTTGTGCTGGCTTTATACCGTTCAGTTTAGAAATTACACTTCTGGACCGATATCGGTTTTGACGTTTGGTGCAGTACATCGCCAAAATCACATGTTAACCCTAAAAGGCTAGCCGCTATCGGACCGTTGCATGCCCGAAATCAACTTTTATTTGCCTACGCCAAATCGTTTTGCCAGCACAGAACCAACACCTCCTACAGATAGAAAGCCCAACAACTGAAACTTTGACGTCATCATTAGGCCTTCAAGTAATGACGTCATAACAGTTTTACTTTCACAAACTAAAACTATTTAAAATTTCTGGTGGATGCTACAAATATTAGAAAATATCTTAAATAAAGAATTAAAATTAAAATACCTGTCTCATACAAAATTATTCATTTCGATCTATTTCCTTATCATATTATCTAATTCGTCACGGTTAAAAACTGCCATTTTTCATAAAATTATATTTTTTATCTCAAATTATTAAAATACTGTTATTCATGAGTAAATTAACCAGAAACTTTATATAGTTTTATTTTGTGAAAATAAAACATTTAGGTGTAGGCCAAACGATGACGTCAAAGCTTGGTGACGTAGGAGTTGTTAGGCTTTCTCTATCTAGGAGGTGTTGACAGAACTGACACCGTTCCAATTACCATTATGCCAATGCCGACATCGAAACGGCTGTGTTTGCTGGGTTATTGTATTAGTATTTGGTATACATATGATTTTCGTCAAAATATAAACTAAAAATACAAAAACATAAAATAGGATTTCATAAACAACCAAATAAAACTAATTCTAAATTATACTCAAACATTCACGACTGTATTTATCACAGTTCAGTAAGATCCAAAAAATTTAATGTGCATGGAGCTTTTTGAGTTTCACAAATCATTTTGAAATACTGGTAACGTATTTTCTCGGAGGTCATTCCCACAAAAGTGTTGAGAAACTGTTGCCAATCGCTTTTCTTGGCGGACCAACAGGATAGTACATACTTACTGAAAAACCATTATGAAAATAACATTTTATGTCTTGTAAAAGTAACTAAATAAAAATTCCCAGTGGCAGAAACAGGGTGACACCGTGACGTTGTCGCAGAAACAGAACGATCCTCTGCAGACAAATTGTCTTTAAAAGAGTTGAAAAATGCACTGAAAAACACTTTCATGCAATTGCAATTTTTAATTAACAATGTTTAAATGTACCCACATCTTTGGTGTACAACATGCATGCAAATATATATATATATATATATATATATAAAATTTTGTATTTCTGCACATTGAAAAAATTTTGCCACTCGGTAAAATATTATCAGTGAAATTTTGTTTTAATTATTATTTAAAGTTGTATGCATTGCTGTCATCACATTTAAATAAGAATATTTATTTTTAAAAAGCACATTTTTTTATAGAACCTCAGATGAATATATAATTTTAGATAATCGGAAAATTGAGAAGCCTCAATTATCTGGAAAATTCGAACAATCTGAACATTCATGAATGATCTTTTAATCCAAACATAGTAAGTTTCAACAAAATTTTGAACACATAGAACATTTTGAATTTCTAACCACAGTTCGAAAAATCTGTTTTGAGAATTAAAAAAATTGAAATAACAACTAAATAAAGAATTATCAGAAAATTTGCATTTTAATGAGACAGTTGGACACCAATTTAACGAATTGATTGGGATCGATAATTTTGTTCGTTAAATAGAGTTCCAAAACAGAAAATGAGAACTTTCTGCACTTACCTTATGAAAAAGCTTAAGTATCCATTATTTTAAAATGCATATTTTTTATTTATCATATAAAAATGTAACAATGTATTACATTTATTCAGATCTTCTTTAATGCCTGCAGTTTTTTTTTCTTTTAGGAAGAGTAGAAATTATTTTTCACAATTATTGTTTACAATTTCACAATTTTCAGTTAACACAGTACACAGTTTGCAATGGAATGAAGTACAGGCAGTATGCGGAGTAACTAAGTCTGTTGGTGCAATCACAAAATCTCTGTATACCAATTCCCTAAGAGAGCTGCAGAAGAAATATACATTGGTATGAGATGACAGATATGGTCTAAGCAGGCGATCCCCGAGTATGGCGGCCTACACATTTACTGACCAGCATTCCTGAGGGTCTCAAATTCGGGTGACAAATTTCGGCAGCTGCAAAAATAATCTACAGATATTTTGAAGATAAAGTTGAATCTGCGAATTTGTCTTTAGATCTAAGAAAAATGTTTGTCTTTTTAAGATATTCAAAATGTCTGCAAAATGTCTCTAAACAATCTGCAGATATTTTGAAGATAAGATTCAATCTCTAAATTATTATAAAATTTCTGCATAATGTCTGACAAATATGGTATTTTCTGAAGAAAATCTTAAAATTATTTTTAGTGGGGACGCAACTACTGTGATAGTGGTAGAGTTCGAGATTGCTTTTCAAACATTCAAAAATCTGAATACAACGAAAAAAAAAATTTTATTCGATTACTTTTTAAATAATATGGGAAAAGTAGTTCAACTGAATAATTAAAGTTTTATTAATTATTATTAAAGAAATACTTTTTATTAAATGAATGTACTATCATGTATCCGGGTTGTCTTAAAAAGATGGTAACATGCTTGAATTCTTTATCTATTCTTTATCTATAAATGAACAATAAAAATTTAAAAAATGCTCTAAATGAGACTGGAATATGACAGCGTTAAGAAAAATCCATTCGTTAATTTTCAAAAGTGGCACTTTTAAATTTATATACAACCTCAATATTAAAAAATCAAAATTGATAAAATCTGCCCCTTCACTAATATAGTGATGCACAAATTTCCAGCATTTCATCACAAAACATCTCAGCGATATCGTTAAACAAAGATGATGAGGAACTATACATGAATTTGAATGTGAACGTTTATAGAGTGCCACTTTTTGAAAACTAATTAGAAAAAAGTTTTCTTAACGTAGTCTGCTACCTTTTTAGAAGAATTCTCCGAATTACATCGCCCATTTATCGGTAATGTATAAAGAATTAAAGTGTATTACCACACTTTTGGGGCACCCCTTTACTTAAAGGTTAGGGAAGCAAATAAAGTTAATTTTAAAAAGCCTAAGAGCTCCAAAACTTAAAATTGTTTTATATATAATCTTAGAAAATTTGATTCTACTAAATATAGCATTTTCAAAAATTTAAAATAAAGTACTGCAATATATCGTTTATTTTAGTTGAATCGATTTTATTGGAAGCACTCGTAATGTTAAAAAAGAAAGCAAATTGATCATAATTTTAAAGTTTTTGAAACCCTAATAGTAATCACCACATACATCATCTTTTAAAATGGAGATAGAAATGCTTTCACAGCGATGATGGATTGATCTGTCAAAGTTACTTCAAAGCATGAAATGTCTTTTGAATGTAATATTTTCTTTTCAGATGCGGATAGGCCTTCGCACAGAATCATTTTAGCCTGTGTAGTGGGAAAAAAGATGCCTCGGTGCTGTCTCTTCAGAAACCATTGTTATTCTTGGCAATAAGTTTGAATCTGTAAGTGTTTCCATGAGGATTAATATAAGTCCCACGACTTACGAGTAGGCACAATAAGAAAAGATCTTGTGATATGTGTAATAATATGTAACTTATTTTGATGAAATATGTTTATCTATATACAATGTACAGGGTTTCCCGAAGAAATTGACCTGGGATTTTATTTCTTTAATGTAAGTCATAGAATTGCAAAGTAAACTACAAAGTTACTCAAAAAAAAGTTTCAGAATGTTATGGTCTTTCAGAAATTTTGAAGGGATTAAATCAATACAAAATTTAAACTTTTATTTTGTCTCCGAACAAAAAGATGCCAATGAGAAAAATATGCTCAATACATTAATAAGGTAAAACACAAAATTTCATCTTTTCATCGTAAAAAGTCTCACGGATATGGTTGAACAAAGTGTGTTAAGGGCTAAATAATTCCAAAATTAATTCCGAAATTGCAAAAGTATTATGTGTTTATACAATCGTTTTCTTTTGCATTGTGAGTATAGTCCTTTAAACGCGATCTTCGATGTGATTTTATCTTATCTAGAGCCTTTGAAAAGTGATTAAAGTTCAACATTTATTTATTTTCATGCGTATGGGCAGAGCTGCCTACTCCCGGTTTTTTCGGGTGATTTCCCACCACTAATTTTTGATTAGAAGCTTATAATTAAAATAAGGCCAAAAATATAATGCGAGATAGAACTGCTTACAAATCAGGGCGGGAAATCCCCCGAAAAAAAACGGGAGAGTTGGCAGCTCTGCGTTTGAGCCTTATTAAGACGAAAGCCAATAACTTCCCACGTCACCAAAAAAACTTAAGTGGCACATTTTACTAAATAAGCGTCTTTTTTTTTTCTTTTGCTTCGAGGGCCGGATAAAAATTTAAATTTTGTGGTTTTTTATTTTAATGTCCGGAAATGTTTAATTGACACCATAAAATTCTGTTCTATTCTTTACATTATTTTGTAGTTTTTGTGTGTTGCAATCAATATTTAAAGAATAAAATCCTTATTCAGTGTTTTTGAGACAACCTGTATAATCTATATATTTCTGTGTATATTAAGCTGAAATATAAGATACATTACTCAATACTCAGAAATTTTTAGAATGCATTCATTGAACTTTAAAAAGATATCATGTAAGTGGCATAACAAAACAGTCAAAAAAGGGGCTTGAAAAGAAATACGGATAGCTGCTAACTATTCTAGAATATAATTAACCGCTTTTTGTAAAAGAACAATTATTCTTAGAGTATTTTACGAAAGTAAAACTACCTCACACCTTCAGCGGATATTTTACTATATTCTAAACCAATAGTGCAACTTAAAAAAAAAAAAAAATACTTTGTTATATTCCGGAATAGTCGGCAGCTTCGACATGTGCGTAATTTTATTCTGAGACTGTTGCACTTAAATAAATTACAAAACATATATCAGTTTTTAGATTATTCAGGCTATGAACCAGACAAAAATATAAGGAATAATTCCGTAATCCGGGGACAGGTTTACTAGGCGACTTTCTTTTTTATCTTTAACGTCTATAAACAAGAAAAGATAAACGCAAAGCTACTATACACTTATCTAAACACCTTATTAAAACATTTCTACACATATTTCAAATGCAATATAAAACAAATTAAACAAAACCAAAATACTACCTTTACACTGCCCCCCACTTACGGAATTTATTCCAAAATATAAATGCTTTCATAGAATTAATCGTTGAGATGCGAAAATAAGGCTACTTGCTAAAAAAAGAAAATCAGTTTTTAAGATTTACTCTGCCACGAATGAATGATATATAGCTGCCAACTACTACGGAATATAATTAATCACTTTTTTCAGACAATAATTTTCGCCTTAAAATATAGCAAAATTTTTACAGTGCCCGCGAGAGCTGCTTACTATTTTGGAAAAGTACTAAGTAAATATACTGTTTACAAAGGTGGTTAATTAAAACACCGCTCAACCCAAAAAAAATTTTTTGGAGGGGGGGGGGTTCTGTTCTCATGCTTAAATTCTGATTTTAGACATTGAAAAGCACTTAAATTTTCGTTTTTAGTTCTTAAAGATTGGTTTTGTCTGATTTACGCCGAAAAGTACATTTTAATTTATTTCATAAACGGAAGATGGCAGCACTTTGATTAACCCGAAAGTATCAATATAACTGTATTACTATTTGTAACTCTGTAGTATTGCTTGTAGTATTATTTGTAATAATTTTATTTGTTTGTACTATTATTTGCTCATACGAACATAAAAGAAATACGAAAAATATTCACTTTTGGACATTAATTTCTTATTATTTTACATTTATATGTTATTATTTCTCACAAATATTGAATAAAACAAGACTTTTATATCCAGCAAAAACTTTTCTGATCATATTTTAGAGTGGAATTATACAAAAAAATATAAGAATCAGTGATTTTTGCCAAAAATTTGAAAAATTGCTTTAATTTCTACAAAAGCAAACTTTCATTGAAAAAAAATTATTTTCCTTAGTTTTGGCGTAGGAGAAACTAAAATATAACATGTAATATAACAGGCCCAAGAATCGTGTTGGCCGGTGGTAGTAGTTGGCATCTATGAGATAGATGCACAGAAAAATTAAAAGATTTAATTTTAACTTTTACAGATAGTTATTACCTTACAAATGGAACTTCATAATAATTTAAATTATCAATCAACGCTTCATTTTAATGTTATAACGTTATTAATATAAATGTGATACTTTTGCACTAAGTTACTAAATTTTCATTTATGAACATAAGATAACTACGTTTGATCAAAATCAGAAAGATGATATATGATTAATCTAATGATAACAAGTTATCCTGGTAGCTATCTTTTAAAATTTAAGTATGTTAAATACGTTGCAGTTCACATGTCCAATCTTGTTGTGTGAAGTAAAATTTTGCGATTTACTAGAGGGACATCATTATTTCACCCAGCCAAAACTATTGAAGCTAATAATACGGAATTTGGCATGGAAATGTACGTTAGTCTCTTTGCGTGTGTGCTAGGTTACATTGCATTTTGTAAAATTCGCAACCAACGGAGGGTAAAGGCCAAAACGTTTTTTTCAAATACCTCGCTTTAGCTCAAAGAAAGGAGAAATATCCATATAATTCTTACTGTAAAATAGAACACACACGGATGCCTAGAAATTAATTTCAGGACTATTTGAAATTTATCATCAGATTAGGATAGACGTGTGTAAAAAGGGGAGAGTGGCCATATTTCTTGAAAGAAAGAAAGATAATTTTCTTTTGAAAAAATTTTTCTTGGAAATGTAGCAAATTTGAGTCCTATGTATAGCACCAATTTGGCTGTAATTAAAAGCTTGGAAAGAAATTTGTTTGAATTTAATGTAAAAAAAGGCATTACTTTTTGTTCGCACTAACATTTTTAAAATGATATTTTTGAGTTTAGCAGCATCATTTTGTAGGGTAAAAGCTATATCAATCTCATGAACTATGGATTTTTGACCTAGAAATGCTTCATAACTAAGTAACTTGTAACAGAGATGTTTGAAGCTTTTGTCGTATTTATTTCTCCTTACTAGCTCATTATCTTTGAAATATGTGTGACTGACCACTTCCCAGCTGATTTATAAATTTAATTAAATATCAACATATTTACCTCGTGGCTGAAGAAATAAATGTCGCTTACTCTTTAATCATACCCATTTGCACTCGAACACTCATGAGACCTAGAGGGTGTGACTATTTTAGTACGGGTGCCTGGTACTAAGATAGTGACACTGGCTTGGTCGCATGATTTTTCGAGTGTAAAGGTATGAGACTAAAGTGTCAGCACCGCAGCCTGTTTATTTCGTCAACCACGTTCTTACCTGGTGTGACGCAAATATTGTGTCGTAATCTAAATAGTTTTAGAGGTTTTCAAGCTTTGAGTTTCAGGTAGTTCACGTAAAATATGTAACAACTCCTTAAAAAGCTCGCTGCTAATTCTAGAATTCCACATTAAAAAACAAATAAAATTTGCTGTAAAATTATTATTTTTAAACTTTCTTCAAAATATGTTAATATATACTGTGAATAAAAGGGAATATAATCTAATGTTCCCTAACTCAATGTTTTTGTACATATTTAAATGGCTGCTCAGGTGGTGTAGTGGCTTAAGAACCATTCTATCACGCCTTGGTTCCGGATTCGAATCCCGGCTTGCGTATGGATGTTAACTTCTCCGTCCCTTCATAGGGGGTAACACTGGACGCCCACTGGGTGCTCTTATAATAAAATAGCCACAATACCTTCGGACAGTTGTATTGATCAATGCCTAATCGGCAATTGGCTGCCCGTTGAAGAAGAAAAAGAGATTGAAATGGTATTTGCAGCTTTTGAATGATGTAATTCTGTTGATTCTTTGTTTACTTAAACGACTTTATTTATTCAACTTTAAAGATGTTTACTAAAAGTTTGATAATTTTTTTTAAAAAGCTCAACATTTTAATGCTGAATATCAAGAGTACGATAAAAATATCCAATCCAAGTGCTTAAAAGTTTGTGAGTTGATGATGAGAGTAGTATCAACACTTTGTCGTTAACGGCAAACTGTTTTTCTCTTGCACGGAGATTATCCTGGAAACGTATTCTCCTTGAGCTTTCTCGGTGTTTTCAGAGGCGATCCCATTAGCCCTACGTATAATTTCAACTAAATCTTCAACATATTTAGTGATTGGTCGGCGCGCGGTCGTTGGGTTAGTTCGTTCTTCCGTCCAAATACTTTTCAATAAAGACAGTGGTCCTTGTGGTAACCACCCATAAATGAATTGAAATGGTAATAGCCGCGTGGTGCTGAGTGACTCTTCCTGATACGCGAACATGAGATATGGGAGATGTCCCAGACAGCACATAAGCTTAAATCAAGCTTGAGATTTGGCTTGGCAATGCAAGGTTGGCTTAAGCTGGATTTTCACTTGCAAAGTGCGGTGATGGCGCCATCTGTGAAAGAGAATGGACATTAATTGTCTAGCGTCCTCAAATTTGTTGAAAGTTCGTAAAAGATGTGTTTTAACGGGGATGGGTTTTTTATTACCAGTGCCATATTACCGGCAGGGCAAACGGGGCAACTGCCCAGGGACTACAGATTTTAGGGCCCAAAAATCTTACATCTTACACTTTTGTAATTTTAAAATAAAATTACAAAGGATAAAAAAAATTCAGAAGTTAAATAATTTTTTTAATTATAAAGTATGAACAATGAAAATAATTCAAATTTACATTTGTATAAATTAATTTAAACTTATTTTTAATTCTTCGAAATGCTCTATATCGATATAGCATACCAATATATGTAGGAAAATAACTAACCACATTTGTAAAGAGAATTTTTAGCGTTAAAAAATAGCAAAAATTTTCAATTATTTGTTATTATAAGAAATATTTACAAAAATGACTAAAGTGTTTGTATTCCATACATGTTATGTTAGCAACTGTGATATAGCATTTCGAAGTAACGTTTAACTATCTGTTTCTTTGATTTCAGATTACTTAACACAAAATTTGTGTTAAGTAAGTAAACCCATTCTGTATTTCCAAATATGGAAATTCTTCAAAATAAAATACAATTATACTACGAAATTGATTTCAAAATCAGTCGTTTGTCTCGATTTTGGCCAGCGGCAGTATTGCTCATGAGTGTTGCGAAAGTTTTAAAACATGTGTTGCTCTTAAGTTTATATTATGTTTATTTCCCTATTAGTAGAGTCTCTAAATCACACATAAAATTATTTTAATTTTGATGCATCCCATGGAAAAAAAAAAAAAAATAACATATCGCCCACTTATCAATCTGGCCAGAAAACCGCTTAATAATTCACTTCAAACTTTAGTCATAGCTGCACAAGGCTCCGGTGGCTGAATGGATAACGCGCTCGGCTACTAATCGAAAGGTCCCGGGTTCTATTCTAGCCACGGACACTCGATGGAAACAGATTAAAATAACTTAAAATTACAGCATAGAGGGGGAAAATGCGCGGAAAAATAAAGTATGTGGGGCGCGGCCGCCCCGTGTATTTAGAAAATTTTTTTAAGCTTGAAATTAAGCTTGAAATGTCAAGCTTGATTCAAGCTTGAAATGTCAAGCTTAATGCAAGCTGGGCAAGTGTAAACTAGAACACTTGATTCAAGCTTGCATCAAGCTTACACGACTGGAATTTTCAAGCTTAATTCAAGCTTATTGACTTGATAAATCAAGCTTGCTGTGCTGTCTGGGGTATATCCCAGTCTTTCCCATACACTTGTATGCTTTTATTCATCATCACCTTAAGAGTTTTATTCCATCGTTTTACTGCCCCCATACTTTCCGGATGGCCGGGTGTCGAAAAACGTGGACCTACCCCTAATATATTCTCAAATGATCGAATCAGCTTTTGTACCCTGGTCGGTAAATATCATTTTCGGAAAACCAGTGCGGGTGACTTATGTACTAAGTCCACGGCACAAATAGTATATCGATGTCCTCTCCTTGATGGAGGCTCTAGTGGTCCTATCCAGTCTACACTCCAAACTTCAAAAGGATTTTCAGGCCAAACGATAGTTTGTATGGGAATATTATCCCGATAGGTGCTGAATTCTCCTCAATTAGCATTCTTTGCAAATTTGACAGTAAAGCTTTACACCTCGCCTGATATTAGGCTAGTAAAACGAATATCTGATTCTTTGTAGAGTCTTATTTTCATCCAGATGTCCAGCCAACGGAATCTCATGTGCCATTCCTAAAATAGTATTCCTTCTTTCTTTTGGAATTACTACTTGCTGAATTTCTTCTCCACACACATAATCTTTATGTGTAATATTCCCTTATTAATGAGATACGAATTTTCTTGTCTTTTCGCCTAATCAAAGCATCTCTTGAGTGTCTCGTCGCCTCCTTGAAGTTTCGAAGTAACGTGGCATCTTCTGGTTTTTGTTCGTCTAGCTTTCTACTCGCAGACTCACTTGCTGTCAAGACATTCACTTTCGACGTAGTGGAGTTGAAATTCGAAGGTATTTGTATACTTACATCCTCCTCCGATTTCCGTACAGTTACTGCTTCCGCATTTGAAACTGTTACTTGCCATAATTGTTTATAATGGTAAAGTTCAATCTTCTCAAAAGCCGAACGACTTATTAGCATATCACTGGTAAGTTTCTTTCAAACGGATCACATTATTGCTGTATCGCCATGTGGACCATCTTGGATTTTCAATTCATATGTCCGAAGTGGCGCTTTTTCATTATCGCTAAAAGCGGACGATAACTCTATTTGTCCTTCTTCTTCAAAAGGTGTGTCATGTACTAATTCCTCGCGAATTACAGATATCTGTGAACCAGAATCCACTATATAATTAAACATTGATTTTTGACATTTGATTTTAATCTCAATTAGGTCATCCAATTTTTTGCGACTACTTGATTCAGATAATGTAACGGAGTTCTTTGCCGTCACCATACCTACTTTCTCGACTGTTTTAGCACTTGAAGTATTTACTTTAGGTTGCGAAATTTGTCGAGTAAAAGCATTGTTATGAGTATTCGTCATATTGCTTTTAAATTTTCGTCCGTGCCCACAGAACTTAGAAATATGTCTCTCTTCCCTCAACTAAAGCATGTGGGATTAAATTTGCGCTTAACTAAAGTTTCATCTTGACGTTTCTGAACCCACTTAGGAATGGTTTGCGACGAAGATTTTGACGTCATCCTAGCTCCTTGTTCCATATGACGTTCATAAGTTTTCTCATTAGCTCTTTTTTTCGAACACCTCCTCACGACCTCTTCGCTGAATCATGGACGCTAACATATTCGTCCAATTTATCTGCTAACTAAGGCGGGATTATCAACTAAGTCCACCGGTCGTAAAAATGTTCACGTATTTCATGCGGAACTCTCCTCTTGATTTGGAATAATCAAGAGGATCAGCTATAATCAATTGCTTCAACCCGTCATAATCCTCGATTTCTAATCCCTTTACCCACTCTTCAAAATAGTTAGGTATTTCAAAACAGAAATCTCTCCACGTTTTCTCTAACACTTCCTGATGGGTCATAAATTTCCACCTAAAACTCTCCTGGCTTAATTTATACTTAAATAATTCTAACCTAGCTTTCCGAGCGTCCCTAAAATTTACGTCTCAAAGTTTGTTGACAAGTCTATTCAACTACTTGCCTCGATTTTCAATTTTCTTACCTCAAATTCTCTTTGCTCTCTTCTTTCTTCAAATTCTCTTTGTTCCCGTTCAACTTCTCTTTGTTCCCGTTGTTTTCTTTTTTCAATAATCGAACTAAGCATTTCCTTAACCAATTCCAAATCTTCTTCATAAACATTACTACTGCTAATCATTTTCTTTAGATCAGGCAGTAACAAGCCCTCGAAGGATTTTCACCGATCTCTTCCGCCAACTTAACTAAATCTTCCTTTTTCCCTTATTTAAAAACGACATGGCTTCTCACAACTAAATAACTTTTCCACGTCCTAGGTTCTAATCCTATCGCTGTTGCGCCACTACAGGTTTTTTTGCTTCCTTTCAAAAAAAGGCAAACCAATTTATAAGACTTAAATAAAAAACCTTTAGTTCTCTAACATAAAACATACATTTTCAACCTCAGCTTTATCAGGCGTCAAAACAAAAACAGACCCATAGTTTTTATATAGAAACCAACTTAAAATTTTCGAATCCTCGTACACCTCTCAGTTATAACGTGCTCTGATATTTCTCTTCTCTAGTACATGTTTTCTTCTTCAGTTTGCGCATAATTTCTGACAGTTTTACTACCATGGGGTTTCGTGAGTTCGTTAGTACACCACCATGGAGTTTCGTGGGTTCGTTCATAAATATCATAATCTGTTCATCATGTCGACGGAACTTTACTATAAGCGTGATGTAGATTATATATTAATTTTCATTTTCATTTACTTTGTGTTTCTTAAAAATTTATGTAACGAAGTTGTTGGTTTGGCTATATTAACATCATTATAATGCACTGTGACAGATTAATACAGGTTCGATACACTTCAACGGATTAATCCAGGTTGCAATATAAGAAGACATTAGAATACGTAAAACTGTTTTATTTAAAAGGAACTATAGAAGCATAAACTTATTACAACAGCTGGAGGGGGCTCAGCGAAATAAAAAATACTGCCTTTAAGGACAGTGAAAATTAGAATGATTTTAAAACTACGCCAACACAGAATTACATATTCGCGAGAAGAAAAATTTGGCTGAGATAAATTACTCCAATCACAGAGCAACCCTAAAACTTAATCCAATTAAATTAAAATGACGGAATCGCGAGCAAATAATTTTAAAAATATCGCAGGGCAACAAAAAAGTAATAACGCCAACACGATGCCAAAATAGGGGTAAGCAATAAGCCGTTGCTATTGCAAACGGACATAATGTAATCTCTTTTTAGCCCCAAACGACTCCAAAGGTCTGATGAGGCAAATAAACAATTAAGAATAATACATGCAGGAAAAGCGAATCTACGGATTAAAAGCCGAAGTCATAGAAATTAGAGAAATGAAAAAAAAAATTGAATGCATGATTTTGAGAAGATTAAATTTAAGAAACACAAAGTAAATTAAAATTAATTAAATATGTGATCTACATCACAGTAAGCAGCCCAACAATTGCGCTTAAAAATTTTATTATAGTCTAATTCGAAGATTCCTGCTTTAAAAAAGTGGTTAGTTAAATTTCGGAGTAGTTGGCAGCTGTGGTATAGTATTGGTCAGAGTAGTAGTCCTATTTGGCACTTACTCGAAATTACTCGAAAAATGAGCGATTAGAATTTATAATTACTACTATTAATTAATTAAATATTGTCTGCAAACCACCGAAGTAGCTCATTTTGCTTAACTCACGGGTGTATTGCTTGGTAAATAGGGCCATTATAAATATTTAAATGAGATCAAGGAAACACATTTATGTACCGGATTTTAGTAGTAGTGCTCTCATTTATATATAGACTGATTATAAAAATAATTCCCCACAAATGAACTCTTAGCATACTGTACGCTCAACCAATCAAAAGGAAATGTATGGAATAACAAAGGACATCATAAAACAGCCAAATCATTTCAACTATCTTGAATTCAAAGATTGCGATTTCACTCAAATATTTTTATAACTGCAATTCTTACATTATGGGGTGAAACATTACATATATTTATTACAATCACTGCAGACAAAAGAATTCTCACGTTTTTCTGTAATAAAAACAGCGTGAAAAATAAGCGAGTCCTAGGAAAGCCTCCTTGGGCCAGGCAGCCTGGGTTTTGCTTTTTTTTCCCCAATAGGCGGACACTTGCTCATCAAGCAATTTGCCACTCCTAAGGCCCAAATTGCTGGCCATTTTATTTTGGGAGCACCCAGTGAACAACTCATACGTCACCAAGCTTTGAAGTCATCATTGGCACCACCTCCTAGATAGAAAAGGCCCGACAACAGAAGCTATTACGCCATCACTAGGTCCACTAAATTGACGACATCACACATTTATTTTCACAAAATAAAACTAGTCAAAGTTTGTGGTGAATTTACTCCCGCATAAAACATTTTATTGATTTAAGATAGAAAATTTATTTTTACGACAAATAGGAAATTTTAACTATCACTACTTATATAATATGATATAGAAATACATCATAATACATAATTTTTTATCAGAAAGATATTTTAATTTTTATCGTTAACTTAAGATATTCTCTAAAATTTGTATCATCCACCAGAAACTTTAAATAGTTTTACTTTGTGAAATGAAAACTGTGATGACGTTATTTTAGAAGACCTAGTGATGACATAAAAACTTTAGTTCCCAGGCCTTCTGTATCTAGGAGGTGGTGTCATAGGGCAGTTATTAACAGTTTTATTTTCAGCAAATAAAACTTTTGAAAATTTATGGTGAATTTCCTCCTAAATAACAATACTCTGATAAATTTGAGATAAAAAATGTAATTTTACAACGAATGGTAGTTTTTAATCATGACTAATTAGATAATACGATAAGGAAATGGGTCATAATGAATAATTTTGTATGAGAGAGGTAGATTAATTTTAATGTTTAATTTAAGATATTTTTTATTATTCCTAGCATTCACAAGAAATTTTAAATAGTTTCACCCTGTTGAAAATAAAACTCTGATAACGTGAAAGCTTCAGTTGTTAGGCTTTCAATATGTAGGAGATTTTGACCCTGTTGCGGGCCAGCGTCGCTCCGTATGGACGGAACTACAAGTTATCATATATGCCCAAGCCGGGGTTCGGACACAATGCGTGATAAAACGGGTCTTAACCAAGTGCACCAGCTGGATTGCAGGTAGCTTGAGTAGAAACCGTTTTGCGTCCTCAACAAACCCGCTGGCAGAACACAGTTTTTTCTTTACAAAGTAAAACTATTTAAAATTTGTGGTGAATTTACTCAAGCAAAAAACAAATTAATTATTTATGATAGAAAATTTAATTTTACGAAAAATTACAACTTTTAACCACGACGAATTATATGATATGATGCAGAAATAGGTCATTATGGATTATTTTGTATCAGAAAGGTAATTCAATTTTTATCTTTAACCTGAGATATCATCTAATATTTTTAACATTCACCAGAAATTTTAAATAATTTTGCTTTACGAAAGTAAGCCTGAAAGGTTATTGGCTGAGTAGAGCTGCTGCTGGCGTATAATGTTTTGTGCTCACATGAATCTGATCCCTCTGAGATGCTAATTCCAGCAGATAATAAGCGTTCTTCATAGTTCCAGACATTGGTATTCTTTCACGGTGAATAGTTATTCACGTTAAAAGACTGAAGTTTAATATATGGACCTGCTTCTTACAATTAAATACTTTACTTGCTAAATAGATTCTTAAATAATGTTTAATGAATATTTAAGAATTGATTCGGAAAATGTAAAAGTATGTATTTTTACTTCGTAAAAAACAAATTCGAATGTTAAGTAGAAAATAAATGGGAATGGAACAAATATTTATACAGATATTTGGAGAACGTTGTACCATCATCAGATGAAGGCACTAAAATTTGATTATTATCGTTTGTTTTAAATTTAAATTTAAAAACTTCTCATTGACATACAGTATTAAAAATATTACTGAATTAACTCTTCATCATCTATCTACTTTCACATTAATCGGTTCCAGATACATACAGTTACAATGTAGGAAAAAAAATAGAACGTGGGCAATTATCAAGTAAATACTTTTTAGGGCAAAAACTATTCCTTTGTGACTAATATACATGGTAAAGCAGAAAAAGCATCTAATTCCTTCCTCATTCGATACATGTAAACTCTCGATGCAAGTCATTCTCATGCTGGCATTCCGAATTAAAACCAATTAAGGAAAATGTGAAGTACTACATGTTCAACAATAAAGCTTTTCACATAAAATATTTATTTTAGATCCTTTCTTTAATTTCCTTTTTATGAGAATATTAAAACTCATTGGTGATTTCACAGAAAATCTCTGAAACGAGAATATGATTTCGTAAAATTTATCTGAGCTAAAGGAAAAATATTTCACTGTATCATACGTATTTTTTTTTCTAGTTTCTTGCACCTATCACTGATATATTCCACTATAATTAAAAGTGTATAAATGCTTTCAAAATCATAAAAGTTTTATACATATCTGTCATTTAGTTAAGTGATATTTGCATTGTCTGTTCACGCACCTGAAGATGAGATCGCAAGTGTCATCAATAGTCGGTTTGCTTGAGAGGGTCTATTGTAAGAATTATACAACCGGGCAAATCGTTAAAAATTTGAATGGCCTATAAATCATTATACTCTAATGACATAATGGCCTTCCGTCTGTCTAAACTGTCACAATGGGTAACTGGGCTATCAGAGCTTAGAGACATAGAAGATAGATAAGACAATATTGGACGTCACAATTTGACCGTCGCAGGGTATTCGCAACAGATAACAACTTTTAGTGACTCGCTTTGGCATCACAAAAATCAACAATAGCAGTCATCTGCCAAAAAAACAAACGTTTTACGCCACCGTCTCACTGGTGTCTTAACCACTTGCGACTTCACTCTAGGATGGAAGGCGGATCTCTGGTCACTAAGCGAACATCTGACAGCCGAATCCACCTAACTCTTTGACTTTTCGACTCAGGTAACCTGAATGAACGATTTGACTCTCAATGTATGAATTATATTAATCAGATGTCATGGCAAATCTTCTATTTGGCATGGCGAATACCATTTCCACCGCTTACCTCGCCCTGCTGAGTTAATCCACTGCCTCCTAGATACTAGAGATGGGACGGGCTCAGCCCAAGCCCGAAAGCCCGAGCCCGAGCCCGGGCCCGAACCGGGCTCGGGCCCTGTAATTCATGATTGCGTTCGGGCTCGGGCGGGCTCGGGCTCGTGAAAAATGTCTCCTTTATTGAGCATACTCCTTCAAACAGATTTTAAAACGCGATTCATCGATAAAATAAACGTACTGATATGATGTTAGAACTTGCAGCAAAATAATTGATGGGTAAAAAGCTAGCTTTTTCACATAATTTACTAAATGGTGTGTTGTGCTATTTCATTTGCATGTGTGTGTTAAAATGCTGCTAATTCAAAATTTTGGCCTCAGTATTTACTGGTCTTTTTTAGTTAATTGCTCGCATTGTATATATTCACATCGTATCATAAAATATTTTTTTAAGTAATTTTGTTTCTATCAACTAAATTCTTTTATGCAAATTTCTTAAATTTATTATGCAAAATCTCTTTTCTTGACGTGTTTTAAATATAACATTTTTTAATGTCACTATATGAGATTTGTAACTTGTATTTTTCTGTATCTAATATGTTTAAGTGCATACGAATGTTTAACACTGGTTTGACTACTCAACGGAATTTTTAATTAAAATTGAAACCTTATTGTTATTATTTGATAAACATGGATATAAAGAAATAGAAAGTGCATTAAGAGTTTACAGCTATATTTGTCTTTAATTTGCACAAACGGCTAAATTTATCGCATTCTATTCAATGAAGTTATTGGATTTTATTTATCTTTAGCTGAAATTTCGGGCTCGGGCTTCAAAAGATGAGCCCAAACTCATCTCTACTAGATACAGAAAGCCTGAGCGCTGAAGCGTTGACACCGTCATTAAGCCTTCAAGTAATGACGTCACCACACTTTCATTCTCATAAAGTAAAACTATTTCAGATTTCTGGTGAATGCTACAAATATTAAAAAGTATCTTAAGTGAAAGATAAAAATTAAAATACGTTCGTGACACAAAACAATTCATTGTGATTTACTTCCTTATTACATTATATAATTAGTTACAGTTAAAAACTGCTTTTTTTTGTAAAATTAATTTTTCTATCTCAATTCATTAAAATGTTGTTATGAGAGAGTATATTCACCAGAAATTTCGAATAGTTTTACTTTATGAAATTTAATTTGTGATGACGTCACCTTTAGAAGGCCAACTGATGACGTAGAGGCTTGGTGACGTAGCAGTGGTTAATCACAGGTTCCATTTCTGGTAAATACGACCATAAGCCCTCGAAGTAACTCGCCCTGCTGAGTTAACTTACAGGTTCTATTTCTGGTAAATACGACAATAAGTCACATTACCCTGAATTACTTACTTCAAAATCTTAAAGAATAAAGTGAATAAATGAGTTTAAAAATTAAAATCTTAAGAAGTTATTCCTAAGTCGAGAAAACACACACAAATTAAGAAAATTAGATATAATTCAATGGTGCATTAACTTTATATCAATTACAAAAATGATGCATACTATTCAAATAAAACTTTAATCTTTATCAGTTCAGTGACATTTCGCAAAGAACTATCTCATGTTATTGACTTTCGTACATGTTGTTATGACATCAAGCCTCTTATAATCACTTATCATATTCCCTAACTTTTTTACAAATTATATTTTTTTCCAAGTAATAATTATTTTTCTTACAAATTATAAACTTCGTCATATTTTTTATGGATAATAAAGTGTATAGTTTTTAATGCACAGCATTTTTAAATATTGAAAGTGTAACAGTTTTTAAAATTTTTAATTAACACCTTAACGGTGGTATTATTTTCAAGTAAATGCTAAAAAAATTGAAGGTTTTTTATTTAAAAAAATATTGCATAAAAATAAGTGTATGTACAATATATGAAATCTTAAGGTTTTGGATATTTTGATATAAAAATATGTCCATACATAAAATTGAAATGTTCTAATTTTTCTGCCGCATAACTTTTCAACTCTTCAGGCCGGAAATGTCACAGAACTGACGACGAAGGTGTTAAAAATGCATGTTCTTTAAGGAAAAGAAGAAAAGAAACAATCCTTCTGAAAAATATTTATTCAGAATATCAAAACAATTTTTATAACATTTTGGCCCCATTTTTCTCTTCCTGAGAAATGACATAAAGCGAATAAGAAAACATCATTATTGAGTGAATTTGTTAAATGTTATGGAACAAAATTCAATAAAAAATTTAAATAACTTTGCATACTATAAATTCCTTATCTTCTACTCCAATTAAAATAAAATTTAATCGGTTTAAAATTTTAAAGCGGTTTTCCCACGTAGAATGTCTAATAAAATAACTGAAATATTTAAAATTAAATAAAATCTTGCTGAGGAAGGATAAGATTGCATAAGCCGGTAATTTCTTTGAATATAACGTGACAGACATGACATTGGGTACAGATATTCTCCCTGGAATATTTCGCTTTATAGATCAGAATATTAAGACTAAAATACGTGATTTTTCTCACGTTACCAATAACTGCGCACATTTTATCAGTAAACATCATTTTACAGTAATGTTTCACTTCCGAAACAATATGATTTTTAATAGATTGCGAAATGTGTTTCATGTGATCCGAAAATATTTCTTTTCATATCATGAAAAGATTAAAGTGAGGAAATCAAATATCACAAAGAATCCGAAACATAAACAATCATGTCATTCCTCAGAGACAAAATACAATATTTCTATTGAAGTGGTATACACAGTTTATTTTTGTTTATTTTTTGAAAAGATACAAAAAATATCATTGCATGGACTATAAATACCTATAATTAAATAAATACAAATATACTTTGCTTTCATTGTTGCTTATTTTTATTCCAAATGATTATAACCGTACATAGCTACCAACTGCTCCAGAATATAATTAACCACTTATTTTTTCCCAGGATTTTACGATTTAGAATATAGCAACATTTTTTTTATTGTACCTATAACGTGGTAACTAATTTGAAAAAATGTTTATAAAAATATGCTGTTCAGTAAAAGTAGTTATTTGTGTTCCGGAGCAGTTTGCAGCTGTCATCGTACGAAGAACAATTTCTAAAGTTTGCAAAAAATAAAGAAAAAATTCCACAGATATTCTTAACTATATTATATTTCCGTATTTAGGAAATTTCAGCAGTTTTCACTAAACATCCCTTAATTTAAACTGAATAATACTTTTAATATTTAAAGGTTTACACCAATCAATCTCGTAAAGGAATGCAATATATATATATATATAAGCTCGAAATATAGCCTGGATGAGTCACGGTTTTCCACAAAATAAAATTTGTACCATCTAATTTGTAAATATGAAAAGAATTACACTATTATATGTTAGAATTTATTTTACGCAGAAAAATAACAGTGAGTTTAGTTATTTTTGCTTTTTTTTATTTTATTTTTTACCGAATAAAATTATTATGAGCCATCAAATGCCTTTAAGTGTAATATCGTGTCATTTTAAATAAAAGCTCTGACTTAAATGAAAATGCACAGAACCATTACTATTACTTCTTCCAAAATTACTTCTTTGGATAACTTGGGGTATTCTCAGTTCGATTAAGAATTATAATTGCAAAGCATGAAGGATGAAAATGTGTTTATAATGATTTTAAAATTCCAATAATTAGTAAAAACTTTATTTTTGAGTAAATACTATTTGCGAATTTTATTTTTCAGATTACTTCAGAAGAAAGAAACATACACGAAGAAGAAGAGCTGATCTTCGCAAAGGCTATCCGAAAGATATTCCAGGCATCTCTTATTTCTTGGACAGTTACATCCACCCAAAAGTGCAACCCAGTGTACCTCTGTCTGAACATATTGCTGAAGCAACGAAAGTATCCAGATGGAATCTAATCCTTTGAGATCAGTAAGTCGTAACACTTGATCCAAAAAGCATACTTCAGATCATATTTGAATCATCTGAAATGCATGAACTCATTTTGGCATGATAGTCCTAAAAGGTAGTTTCCACTTGTACGTAAATTTACTGTAGCATATTTACATAAACCCAAATTAAGCATACTGTTTCTGTGGGACGTAAAAAGCAACCAGAATTTCGACCAACAATAAAGTAAAATGTCATAATTTGCATAGGTGCCAAGATTACGGAATGTAATTAACCACATTTTTTAAACAGTATTTTTTTTTAACATTTTCCAAAATAGTTACCAGGCCAGGCCTTATCCTTAGGATTATTACAGTATTTTAAATAGAAAATTCCTCACAAAAAGTGGATAATTACATTCCGTAATGCTTGGCACCTATGAATTTAGTGAGTGTGTCATCGTTTAACGCAATTTGAAAAAACCATTAAATTTCTGATTTTTTTTTATAGAAAATATGTATTTTCTAATACAGAGAGTATTAATTTGCTTATTATTAAAAGTGCAGGAAAAATTCGTTTAATGTGCACAATTGAAACTATTTAAAGAAAAGAGTTATTCATAATAAATAATTGTATATGTGTGAATACTTTATAAAAGCATGCTACACAATAATTTTATAACTTTACCAAAAGGTACACTAAAACAGTCTCGAATTTTGTAAACTATTGGAAAATCTTGAAAAAATGATTATCTTAGCAGCATCGTGACTCTGCGTATATTTTTGAGATTTTAATAAAATACGAATATCATATGTTCAAAATATATCTGAATGAATCGAAAGCGTTGTATAAATCCAAGAATAACCACCGTCATTTATGAAAGTACCGTCGTTTATTATTTGAAAGTATGCTATGGACGTGGCACGTATATCGCTAATAAATTTATTTAAAGTACATAACAAAGCTGTAAACCGATTTGCACAAGTTTTTAAAACATTTGAATCATTCTAATGCAGTTCAGGTTGCCTAAATTTAAGTTATGAAACGATATCTAAAAAACCTAAACAGGAACTCTAACACGGCTTTTATAAAGTAAATCGAGAAAGAAACTTTATAAAAATGTCACACTGTAGCTTTGTAGTCACATAAATTTATCTGTAGTGTGTGAAATAAAATTTGTTTGCAACAATGGAATGTATTTTTGGGTGTTTCTTTTACTGCAATTCTTGAACTTCAAGAACCATGCAAGTATTTTATTGATTTAAAAAGGGTTTTTATTTACTAAAGAAAATGGAAAAAAGAAATAAAAAGGAAAACGCGTGCTTTTGAAAAGCATCTTGAAAATCTCCAGCTTGAGTATAGCCCATTTTACAAAACCGAAAAAGATTTGAAAGACACTGATTTATGTAAACATCCTTAGATATATATATATATATATATATATATATATATATATATATATATATATATATGTATACTCTCTCACACACACACACATATATATATATGTATCTATATATATATATATATATATATATATATATATATATATATATATATATATATACATACGCATATATGTATATATATATAAATAAATATTGAATTCTTTTGCTAAAAATATATATACATGTTAAATAATTCCGTTAACAAGAAAAAAATGCTTTAGAGCCTGAATTTCAAATCGGCAGGTTTTGTGAGCTAACTCAAAACACAGATTAAATTCAGCAAGAAAACGAAAAAAAAAAGTGATCCTCAGAATTGCGTAAAATCAAATCCCTAATGGCATGCATTAATTTCCAGAAATCACTGTTTTTATATACGAACATACACAGCCATAAAATCTACTGCTTTTAAAAAATACAAGGAAAATCGATTGGTGTAGTATAAACATCCTGGTGTAAATCTCACGCTGAATTCTTGTTATTTTTTTGTATGTGTGTGATATTGCGGAAGCTTTTAACGCCTTATATGACTTAGAAGAGCAAATGGTGTTTGAAATTCTAATCCTAATCAATCAACATGGAAATGTTACTCCCCAGAGATAATTATTCTTTATTTTTTTTCTACAAAATGGAGATATTTTAACACATTATTTTTCGGATTTTTTGCATTAAATGCATAAAATTACAGAGAGGATTACTTTGTTTATTATTAGAGGTGCAAGAAATATACGTTTAATGTACATAATTAAAACTATTCCAAAATCAAAAAATTTATTCATAATAAATAATTGTCTATGGGTCATTCCACGTCAAATCAAACACAAAACTGGAGAAAGTTCACCACACCAACTTAGATTTTCCTCAAATTTTATATAGAGGATTTATAGGCTAAGAAATCAACAAATCTCAATTTTGAAGGTTCTACGATAATTAATTACCGAGAAATTAATTATGCAAATTTTTAAGTTTTCTTCAAGATGCGCCAACTTTTTTCTCGATTCTTTAAATAACTCCTTACCTGTAAAAGTTACTGAAGTGAAAATTTGTTTCTAGGAGTAACTTTGTACGCTGATTCCAAAAATGTTATCGAAATTTGCGTATCTTCAATAGTTTATGCATGAGCACTGCATTTGCTAAAAAACATCATGAAATTTTTTCGGCATGTCTGATCACAGACGCATGTTTTAAATTTTTATATGTTGTTAAGGTGGAATAATCCTACATCCCAAAATAATTTCATCTTGGCTTTCTGCTCAGGAGCAGAGAAAAAAAATGTATGTATGTACCTATATATGAGGATTTTCATATGTAACATTTATATTGAAGATGAGAAAATTCAGAAGCATTAGTCAATTTTCCTAGGTCTTTTAAATTGATATCTGAAGTTTAACTACTACTCCAGGCATTTTCAAAAACTAGAAAATATATCAAAGTGCTTGGATCGGAAAACGTAAAACAAACAAACAGCAAAAAATGCATGTAAAACAATGTTAAATTAAAAAGAATTCTAAAGTTAAAATTTTGAATTACTTTTAATTTAACCCTGTTGTTTTTGGCAACCATCCATCAGCCAATAAAGCTTTGTAATTCTGTATGACATTCAAGTCAATAGAAGAAACAAAGTTTATTGAAAGAATTGAATTCCTGTAAGTAACAGTACTTATTTACCTTTAACAGAATGCGAACAAAATTGTGCTTTCGCTAGTTTTGTGGATACAGCAATTTGAAATAGGTTTTACTGTATACTGTATTAAATTTTTATTGTTACAACAACTAGCATAGCAATGTCAGGCACATTGTCAACATTTGGTGATATATTGCAGATTTGGTGATATATTGCAGAATAAATGTCATGTAACCAGTTATTCACGGCAAACTTTTACGTCTACCCTCCTAGGAGGATTATATTCGAAATGTTCTGAAATCGATTTTTAGGCATTCTTGAGTGTTGTGTATTTTACAGCAAGAATTTTATCGATATCTCTTTTCTTCTTTGAGATCCCGCAGAATATGTGAAAAGAACATTTTGGGCCTTTATCCTCCATAAATTAAGAATTTTGGAAAATACTCTCTCATCTAGCACCTACGCTATAAAATTCCACTCGTGCTAAATTTTGTGTTATTAGCTTCAGTAGTTTTGGCTAGGCAAAATATTGACATACGGAAAACGGATAGAACGACTTTCCGGTAGACCTAATATATATATATATATATACATATATATGTTTTATTAAACATTGTTCTTTCTTTTGAGTTCAATATCATACAGAATTCCAAAGATTTATTGGCTGATGGATGATTGCAAAAAACAACAGGGTTAAATTAAAAATAATTCTAAATTTTAACTTTAGAATTCTTTTTAATTTAACATTGTTTTACATGCATTTTTTGCTGTTTGTTTGTTTTGCGTTTTCCGATCCAAGCACTTTGATATATTTTCTAGTTTTTGAAAATGCCTGGAGTAGTAGTTAAACTTCAGATATAAATTTAAAAGATATAGGAAAATTGACTAACGCTTCTGAATTTTCTCATCTTCAGTATAAATATTGCATATGAAAATCCTAATAGATATGGGTACATACATACAATTTTTTTTCTCTGCTCCTGAGCAGAAAGCCAAGATGAAATTATTTTGGGATGTACGATTATTCCACCTTAACAACATATAAAAATTTAAAACATGCGTCTGTGATCAGACATGCCGAAAAAAATTCATGATATTTTTTAGCAAATGCAGTGCTCATGCATAAACTATAGAAGATACGCAAATTTCGATAACATTTTTGGAATCGGCGTAAAAAGTTACTTCTAGAAACAAATTTTCACTTCAGTAACTTTTACAGGTAAGGAGTTATTTAAGGAATTGAGAAAAAAGTTGGCGCATCTTGCAGAAAACTTAAAAATTTGCATAATTAATTTCTCGGTAATTAATTATCATAGAACCTTCAAAATTGAGATTTCCCTGCACACAGAGGAAAGTGGAGGGAGCAACCGACGCACATAGCGTTTTCAGAAACTTTCCGCCGCGGAACTATTTTCTTTTGATTGGAGCCCAGGAGATTAGCGGGAAGCCCTTGTTATTGTATGGTGATAGAGCTTTGTTTTACTAAAACTTTGTTTTAAAACAGAGATGGTAGCCTGTTGTGTTACTGATTGCAATAATACGTCAGATGTAAAGAAGCCTAGTGTTACTTTTCACAGGTTAAATAATTATTTTTAATATATTTTCATCAGAACTAGCATTTTTTTTTTCACATACTACAGTTGAACCTGTATGGCAGATGTAATGTTCATGTATCTGGAATGTCAAAAAAAAATTATTTCGATTGTATAAACGGTTGTAAAATTCTTTGATATTCTTACATAATGTATTATAAACGTTGAAAAATGAAAATCGGCCTTTTAAATTTATAAAGTATGGTTTGTTTAATTGTGCTTTCAGTTTCTGTTTGTATTGCTTTGATCCGTGTATTTTGATTAATAATTTTGGTTAGTTGCGAAGTAATGAAGAAAAGGAACATTTATCTGTACCGTTTATGGTTTAATTGCTAACTTAGAACTATGTGTATCCTAAATTATTTTTTAAAATTTGCATTATTATACAATATAACAACTGATTGTCTTGCAACGATTGCATATTTTATTTGTTTTTATTTGAAAGCTAATGTAATTCAAATGTTAAGAAATATTATTTGTAATATGATATAAATTTCAACTAACCGCCAACGCCCACAAAATATTATTAATCCGTCTCCGAATTGAAAATACGAAAACGAAACTAACACCTGCGATATTAAATATACGTGAAAAGCATATTATCTTTAAAAGAAAATTGTTCAGTTGCATGCTGTACGTTCTTTTGAGTTCCGTTATTTTTAATTCTACTTTCGTTGTCGTTTCTCAATCGTTTTTCGTAAAGAAGAAAGTTCAATATAGTCATTCAATCGCCGTAATCAATGTATCTACATAGGGTTCTTCTGCTTTTTTTGGTCTCCAATGGTTCCATCTTCCTCTCGCGGAGGAATACAATTTTGTTACGAATACATTGTATTGGAAGCTTAGAAGAAGCGCTCTCCACTTTCCTCTATGACCCTGCAGGTTTGTACGCTTGCCGATAATACTGAATTACAAAGCGTTATTGGCTGATGGATGGTTGCCAAAAACAACAGGGTTAAATTAAAAGTAATTCAAAATTTTAACTTTAGAATTCTTTTTAATTTAACATTGTTTTACATGCATTTTTTGCTGTTTGTTTGTTTTACGTTTTCCGATCCAAGCACTTTGATATATTTTCTAGTTTTTGAAAATGCCTGGAGTAGTAGTTAAACTTCAGATATCAATTTAAAAGACCTAGGAAAATTGACTAATGCTTCTGAATTTTCTCATCTTCAATATAAATGTTGCATATGAAAATCCTCATATATAGGTACATACATACAATTTTTTTTCTCTGCTCCTGAGCAGAAAGCCAAGATGAAATTATTTTGGGATGTAGGATTATTCCACCTTAACAACATATAAAAATTTAAAACATGCGTCTGTGATCAGACATGCCGAAAAAAATTCATGATGTTTTTCATCAAATGCAGTGCTCATGCATAAACTATTGGAGATACGCAAATTTCGTTAACATTTTTGGAATCAGCGTACAAAGTTACTCCTAGACACAAATTTTCACTTCAGTAACTTTTACAGGTAAGGAGTTATTTAAAGAATCGAGAAAAAAGTTGGCGCATCTTGCAGAAAACTTAAAAATTTGCATAATTAATTTCTCGGTAATTAATTATCGTAGAACCTTCAAAATTGAGATTTGTTGATTTCTTAGCCTATAAATCCTCTATATAAAATTTGAGGAAAATCTATGTTGGTGTGGTGAACTTTCTCCAGTTTTGTGTTTGATTTGACGTGGAATGACCCTGCAGTCAGTCTCATTTCATTTTTTTCGTTTGTATAAACACCTTAAAGTTTAAAAAGTTTGACATTTTTGAGAAAACAGTTTCTTTACTGAAGTCACTATCAAATATATTGTTCTTTTTTGTGTGAATGAGATGTCTAATCCTGCTACCTTTTCGTAGTTGCCAATCTTTACGGCAGCGGCTCCCAAACTTTTTTGTCCCAGGACCCACATTCACCTTGAAACTTTTTTTCCCTACCCACTACTGCCTAACGATAACCAATACAGGCTATATAAAATACAGCACATGTTTTTCACATGCATTTTGGAAAAATAACCACTCACGGAAAATGTACATGTAAACCTATTACCTTATATTCAATATAGGCTACATATATTAATTTCAATGTCCAATTTTTTTCTCGTTCTTTCAATAAATCATAATTTTGGAACAAATGCTTTTTAAATGGAACAAAGGTTCCTTTGATTTTGTCAAATGTGCATGCTTTTATAGAAATAAATTTAGTTTAGCTCAAAAGTAAGTTGTTTTGATATTACTGAGCTTTCAATGGTTTTAGTGTGTTCAAATTCCCTGCTGAGAAAACACAGGTGAAATGAAAATTGGAAAGGTTATTTCAATGAAGCACATTGTCCAACCAGTACATTTTATTTTAACACAATCAATGTGATTTCTGAAACTGTTGTTTTTTATTTACAAGAGATTCGATATCAGGATTAAAAGTTATTCTTTTTAAACTTAAATCACTTTTCACACAAACATTATTCTTGTACTTTCAAAAAAAAAAAAAAAAAGAACCATATTGGAAAAAGCCCGCTCACATAAGTATGTTGTCGTAAACCCATCAGTTTTTTTAATGTTAAGTTGTAAATAACAGGATGCTCCTCTCTATGTTTGTAATAACAGGATACTCTTCTCGGCCCACCGAAATTGTTGCCGCGACCCACTAGTGCGTCGTGGGAACAGTATTTTACGGAATCTGTCCTATTGATAATAGTATTTCTGCTATCTGCATATTTCTGAGATAGAAATGTAAGTTAACTGGTACATTGGACGTAGATTAGATGCTTATATTTCTATGAGAAATTATCTTATTTTGTATAAAATTAGCTTACTTTTTACAAAAATAGAGTGAATGGAACGCATACTTCAAATATTTTAAGTAAGATTTAAAGTAATCAGTTAACTGACAAATTTGATCGATATTAAATTAATCACAAAAGGGTCTTAATTTTTGCGGTTTCTTTATTCTCGGCCCATTCTAGCAGCCTGAGTTTGTAAACGGTTTTCTATTTACCCCTTTTTTATTTCATAATCAAATTTTAGAAAAAAAAATCAAGATGCGTAACCAACATGTTATTTCGTTATATCAGTGCAGTATTTCGGGGTATTTACCAGTAAATATTTCTTGCAGTGCCAGCATAAACTTTCGTTATTTTAATTAAATAACATTATTTTACAATCATGCAGTGTAGTAATAATCAGAAGTGTACCGGGGATTCAAGTCCCGGGATCTCAAAGGCAGGGTCCTTGCTAATATTTTTTTAGGGGGTTGTATGCTAGATGTCCTTAAAATGTCAAGTCAAATAATACTTTTTGCAACCGATTTTTATATTTTCATCAGCTATATTACCAACTTATTAATATTGCCAAGTCTAGCAGGAATAGAAATATCACCATTTTTCATTGTTTTTGTAAAAAAAAAAAAAAAAAAAAAAAAAAATTGGCAAAAAGTTGAGTTCAGACATATTTTATTTCGTTTATTTTAATACTAGCTGCGTGCCCGTTCTTCGCACGGTAGGAAACGAAAATTTTCCTTACATGTGTAATTCGAATTTATTCGTGATGTGGAATCATAAAAAAAGGCAAAATTATTTGACTCGTGACGTAAAGTTTGCGTCATGAATACTAACTTGGCATCATTGCAGTATAATGACTCAAAACACTACGTCAGTGTCATTCACTATCAAAAAAGTGGAAAGCTTAATGGTTTGAAGGGAACTCCTGGCTTTCAAAATGTTTTATTTCTAGATCATACTGTTTTTAGGTTCAAAGTTGTAGCATTAAATACCTAAGACACTACATGAAATGGACAACCGTTTATTTCTTTCCGAACATCTACCATTTAAGGAAAGTATTATAATCATGAAAAAATTCGACTTCGAGATTTTGGTGTATTTACACGTTTTGAGGTCTTCTGAATTCATTTATGCTATTTTCAAGAGATGTTTTTAAGATAACTGCGCACCCGCTCTTCATACGGGAATAAGTGAATATTTTACTACTAAAATCATATCTGCATGTGACAAAACAGAATTTCATTTTTAAAAAAGTTCAAGTAATCTCCTCTGTTGAAATTACTGCGGGATATATTAACGCAAATTAGAATTACTTTTCGTTTAGTTGGTTGTAAGACAACCGTTAAAAAAGGATAAATATCTTTAATTTCATGAAATATTTATTAGCATGCTATATTGTGATTTGTTCATATTATCCTTACAAATCTAATAATACTACCTATTACGCACATTAATACTATCTATCTTAGCTTCTCCCTCTTCAAAGCTGGCTTAAACAGCCCAATGGGATCTTTTGATTCTATGGCGATTCTTTGCAATTTACGCATTAGCATAAATAATGATCATTTCACATAATGGTTGCCATTAAGGAAACTCTCCATATATATTTAATGTACGCATAGTTTTATAAGATTTGCGTATTTAGCGCCGCAAAACATTTCATCTTACCTTGGGGAGAAAATATACAAGGGGGTGTCATTTTATATATCCATTTATCTAATATAGAGATATCTTATATATCCTCCATTGTCCTGTCTCCTGAAAAACATAAAACTGTGTAATCTGGAGGAGCTAATTATTCCCGCTTCAGTTGTAACAGGGCGTTAGAGTTGCAGAGTTTACAAATTTCACCCAATTTTTAAATTTATGACGTCACTGTTTAACTGCCGCAAAGGATACCCCGGTTGGTTGAGGAAGTTGATTTCGATATTTCGCATATTAGTTTTCAAACGGTGTCATTAAAACTTTGCTTTATGTAGGACCACTATGAAGGAACGTAATTCAACGTTAAAATAAAACTATACTCGCAACATGTATGGTTATGTTAGGCAACGCCTGTGCCATAATTAAATGCCAAAAATAAAAAAAAGTAAATAGAAAAATTTTAATATATCGTGCTTTAAAACGAACTTTGTAACTTTTAAAATGAACATTTTCATGTGCGTTAAGACATTTCAGTTTTTAAATAAGCAACGGATTAAAATACCACTTCTAATAATAGTAATCGTGAATTCTTAGTTTATTTCGTTTATTTCTACAGTAAATTTTAATCAAAATATCATCTCCCTGTGTTGAAAAAGATCGGGAATAAATGAGTTAAAATTGTGGCGTAATATTTACGTATCTTAAAGCATTTGACGTCATAGATCCTCACTTGCGAATTGAAATTCCGATATCCCATCTTAAAAACTCCATTGGTTGAAAAAAACCTTTTTTCTAATCCTTTTTGTGGCAGCAACCCAGCATAAATTCTCGTGCCATGATCGCAATGTAATGAATGGCGTAAGATCGCGTTGATGCTATTAAATTCTAAACATTAGGTTGCATTAAAAATCGTAAAAAATCATCTAATTGACATAACTTTTTTGTTTTCATTTTAAAAGAGGGGGAAAAAAATGTTTCACGATTTGTCAAAGTATCAAAAAGTTATGACGGATAGAATTCAAGATGTAACAGTTTTAAAATTATTTTACGAAAAATTCCCCAAAACAGATGCTTAGTAAAAAAATTCCTAAGAATCGGTAAATCATGTTACGTATTCAGAACAAACTGTTTTTAAAAGAAAATTTTCTCCTCTATCCGATGATATAAATGCTGTTTTGCTGCGAGCGTAATTTCCGCCGTTATTACGAATTAGGTGAGAAAAACGCGAAAAATCGCATAAAACATAAAATTAAAAAAATTCTAGGTCGAATTTTGAAAAAATCGCTTCGAGGTGCACAACTACATATTTACATCTTCCCGAGTACCAAATTTGGTGTTTCTAGATATAGCCGTTTGTCCGTAACGCTGCCGACAGACACACACACACACACAGACACACCCGCAGACTTCTTCTTTTATAATAAGTAGAGATATAAAATATTCCTTTTTCACTGTAAAATTAGTACCAAAATAGTTTAGTAAAAATATAGAGGAACATTTTGAAACTGCAATAAATATAACAACACTTAACTTCATTTTTCTATTCTACTTAGAAATGTATGTTTCAAGAAAAAAAAAGAAAATTTACAGAATGCCATTTTTTAAAAGTAATAATTATACTTGTAAAAACTAATTTATAAATATAAACAGTTATTTTGTTTATGGCTTTTCTGCGAGTAAAAGAAACTATGAAATATTTAAAATAAAGTAAAACAAGGTTCAGAGTGTTTTTTCTCTGTAAACAGAAATCTTTCCGATGTTGAAAATTTCCGGAAAGACCGCCCGCTCTGTCATGGTCTGCTCACGGAAGTTTATGATTTCAAATTCATGGGGCTTTCACACATGTAGACCCATCCATTTGATTGTTTACGTACATTGCTGCCTGAAGATCGTGATGGTGGGTGGGGGGCCAGGGGGTTTGTTTGTTTGTGTGGGTTTACCTATCCGTCTCTGCCCCCGCCTGCGAGCAGTGAGGTCTCGGGTTCGAATCCCGTTAACTCATGGTTGTCACTTTCAACTTCTTATGAGTTTGTACTTTCTTCTGGGATTGTTAATAAATTATATTTGGAAATAAGTAAATGTTAAACGGATATTCAGGGGTAGAAGACCATCTTCGAGATCGCAGTCAGAAACCCCCAGAAAAAACTTTCAATTACAGCAACAGCATATCGTGATTGGCACCGCCGTAGGTTCAGTTCAACGGTTCAAGATACTATTGATCAATTTATTTCAAGATATGTTTTAAATTCACTAGTACGGCTTCAAGTAAGTTTGGTAGAAGACCATCTTTGAGATCGCAGTCAGATACCTCAAGAAAAACTCCCAATTACAGCAACAGCAGATGGTGATCAGCACCACAGTAGGTTCAGTTCAACGGTTCAAGATACTATTGATAAGTTATTTCAAGATACTTTTTAAATTCACTAGTACGGCTTCAAGTAAGTTTTATTTAAGAGAATTTCATTAGATATGAATCACCTCTTCCTAGATAGAGAAGTCCTGAGAAAAGAAGCTTTTAAGCCATCAATAGGTCGTCTAAGATGACGCCATCACAGTTTGAGTTTCACAAAGTAAAACTATTTAAAATTTCTGGTGGATGATAAAAATTTTGGAAAATATATTAAGTTAAACATAAAAATTAAAATACCTTTCTGATAGAAAATAATTTATTATGATCTATTTCTATATCATATTATATAATTAGTGATAGTTAAAAGTTCCTATTTGTCGTAAAATTCAATTTTCTATCTTAAATCATTAAAATGTTTTATGCGGGAGTAAATTCACCAGAAACTTAGAATATTTGTACTTTGTGAAACAAAATGCGTGATGACGTCATTTTAGTGGACCTAGTGATGACGTAAAGGTTTCTGTTCTCAGGCATTGTATATCTAGAAGGTGTTGTATGAATGCGGTATTGTAATTAAATTCATCTTAAAAAGAGAACTCCCTTTAAGCTTAAAGTTGTGTCAGTTGTGAATCAACGGACCATGTGCTAGGATCATTCCTTTGAAGGTATTTAACTTTTTTGAGGGCCATTAAGCCTGATTTTCCTTGAATATAGATTCTTAAATTATTATGACTTTTATGTATATAGGTAAAATCAGAGGCGCACCCAGGATTTTAGTTTATGTGGAGCTATTATTATTGTGGAATTCAATGACAGTGACCTCGTATTTAAGTGAAAAATTTTAAAGCTACTATTAAAATAACTCTGTAATAATGTCATAAATTATCTGGTATTTTTCATTGTCGTCATAACCGAGTTCAAGTGTATTTCACGTACTATTTGTAAGGGATTATTTAATTTACCAACTACGTATTTTTTTAAAAGTCAGTGGTGCAGATAAGGATTAAAATTTTATTAAAAATAATAAGATGTGACTTTAAAATATCGTCGTTACAAAAGAAAATATTATTAAACTTGCTTTTAAATATTGGAAGAATTTTTATTTTCATAGTATTTTTTAAATAATGAAAGAAAAGGAGTTAATTATTTTTAATTGTAAATGAATTAAAGTTAAATTTTAAATTTGTGTAGATGTATGATAATATTAATAGAATCTATAATAATATTAAAATTTGCTTTTAGAATGTTGCAGCAATATTGATTGAATCTTAATTAATATTATTTTTTATGATTATTTTTATCACATGTAATTATATTGTTGAAATAATATTGTAGGTAATAATAAAAACTAATAAGTAATAATGATAAATAACACGTTGATATTTTTGTTTGTTTGTTTCAAAGTACTTAGTAAAACGTTGTGATTTTTTTTTCAAAATTAATAAGAAATTAGTTTTTAGTGATAATAGATTTTATCCTTAAAATACTCATTATTTTTTATAACATCTTAATTATTAAAGGGGTCCCCATCAGGGTTCCCGCTAGTGTGCGAGACCGCGAGAATCTCTCATAAATTTCTTAAATCTCGCGAAAAAAATATTACAGCGCGAGGTATTCTCGCGCTGCAAAATATTCGCCAGCTGCGCGAGATTCTCGCACGCTGTTTGAAAGTTTAAAAACGCCAGTTTACAAATACAAAACTTTGTTTTTACTCTACTACTGTCGGATAACGAGCCTGCCGCGGCCGCAATGAAGCGTCCCCCCCTTCCTCTCGAGCTTTTGTGTAGAGATAACATGGTTAAATCATCGGAATAGAGGGGAATATTAATTAATGCTATCGGCGCTGAGCTGACATGTTGATTTTTCAACTCCTGCTTGCCAGCTGTAAAATATTTTGTTTTTGTATGTGTGTCCATCGTATATGAGTTTTGAGAGCATTTCATCTGTTTGTTTTTTTTTATATACCACCACGATTCATGGAATTATTGATAACCTCTGGCAGTTTGAAATTTGGACCCCCCCCTTCCGTTCTAAGTTTAGTTGTCGTTCACAGTAAGAGTTAATCAATCTTTTAAGAAGACCCCCCCCCAAAAAAAAGGAAGCTGAAATTTTCCAGTTAAATGCCGGATAATCTAGCTTATACTGTAGTAAGAAGTTGAACTTGACTATATCTGTTTTAACTTTGTCACACATATTTGTATCTTACCAACTTTGTAGTATAATATAATTTAATATTTATAAAAATATATTATATAAATATTAAGTTATTTTATATAATTTTATTATACTAGATAAAATATTATAGTTAATAATTCTTTTGCTTAGTTAAACTGGATGTGATTCTTTGAATAAATTTGAATATTCATTAACTTTGAATATCCATTAACAATTCAAGTGCAAATTTCAGTGCACAAGTGCAAATTTAAGCAATCTTATTAGAATAGCTGATGGAAATATCAATTTAGAAAGTTTTGCATATGATCAAGCTGTAAATTTTTTTAATGAAGGAAAAATCGGTGTTATAGAAATTGTACTATAAATAAATTAAATGATGTTAAACAATATTTATGTTCTCACTTAACTTTCAGAAATCTCACTCAAAATTTTCGGATGGGTGAGAAATCTCCCCCAATTTTTTTTCTAATGGGAACCCTGGTCCCCATCATGGCTCAGTGGATAAGACATAGGATATTGGTAGATGTCTGAAGTGAGAAGGTCCAGGGATCTGACCTACAGCACGGCTGTTGATCTAAAAGTCTGGAGTTTTGAGCAGTTCTCTCCAGATGTAACATGAATTTACATTAGAACACCTTAATATGCCCTCTGCTCATTTCATCACCGCCATCAGAGATGCCAAGTCTCCGGCTTTTTTCGGGAGATTTCCCACAACTAATTTTTACTTACAAATCTATGCCGAAATAAGTCCAAATATTTAATGCAAAATAAGACTGTCTAAAAATTGTGGTGGGAAATCTTCCGGAAAAAGCCGGAGACTTTGAAGCTCTAATCGCCATCAATCATAGCTGTCAACTGCTCCGTAATTTAATTAACCACGTTTTTAAAACAGGAATTTTTGGCTTAGACTAAAGCAAAATATTTCATTTAAGTAGAGAAGCCAGTTGTAACATTGAAAAAATACTTTTAAAAGTTTACTCTCCAAAAAATTGGTTAACTGTATTCCGGAGCAGTTGGCAGCTATACCATCAATACAATACTATACTATTTGAAATTGTGCTGCAACTATTGAAATTGTGCTGAAAAGTTATATTTTATAATTTACAAAATATGTTTTATACTTTCGTTAAACTTAGTTACAGACATATAGCAAAAAAAGTGCTTTTACACTACCTCAACTACACAGAAACAAGTCTTTTTTTGTGTCGCCAAGTAAGTATAAGGATTTTTCCCCCGCCAAATTGAGAGCGCTTTAGAATTTGGAGTAATGAACAGCTATTATTAACCGGTATTCTTTGTATCTCATTAAATGCTTTCAAAAGTTTAGACTTAAATTTTGAGCTCAAAATCTGAATCTGTGGGAGTGGTGTTTCAAATCAGGGGTGTGTGTTTCAAATTTCAACTCCTGAACACAGTTCAGTTCGCGCTATTTAACCACTCCCAACTAATCAGATTTCGAGCTAAACTATAAGATTGAGCTTTTGAAAGCAATTTATGAGATACAAAAAAAATTAAAAAACAGTAAAAAATAGTTGTTCGTTACTCGAAAGTCTAAAGCATCCTTTATCGTCATTGAGCTTTATCTTTAAATTTTATTTTCAAGAAAATACTGACCTAAAGAATAATTTTAACGTAAACTGCAAACGAATCGACCATTTTTTTCCCGTTTTATATAATAATTTGAAATTTTGTACCCTAAACCTCAATGGCCCCTACCTCCTTTGGAAGACTTCTGGGACTCTCAGTTTCCTATTTAATATTGCTTGTCTTGTGTACTATCACCCCTTAAAGTTTTGCCCAATTCACCCAATTTCAAGAGTTTAGATTCACCCTGTAGTCTTCCGCGGGATCGGAATTGCATTCCGTTAGCGTAGGATTTGTAAAAAAGGGCAGTAAACTGTAATTTACACTTATGCAGCCGAGGGTCTAGAGTACGTATCGGTTATGACTGGATTGGTTATGAGTGGATTGAAACAAGTGTCGAGGTGAATTGAAACAGTTTATCTTTGGATGGAACATCTTGTTGATACCAAGATGTCTTCTTTCTTTCTGTATGTGAAAGATTTTTCAGATCTTATTCATTAAAACAATTTTTTAAGAATAATCTATAAAAGAAATAATAAGAAAAAAAACCGTTCGCTTATCTTAAATATCTTTTAAATCATGCGGGATTTCAAACATCATATCAGACTGCTCTTGTCTTATGTTTTTTGTTTTTTTTATCAGGAAAGAATACATAACACATTTGAGAAGTAGTTTTAGCAAAAATACGATTGATAGTGAAAATATTATTTACGGTATCTGAGTACTTACCTTGGACGCTGAGTTGAACGAAAAAATTGATTTTTATTAAGATAAACTCTACAGGAAATTGAAAAGCTTTTTTTAAGTTCTTCACTTTTCATATTAATTATCAAAAGCGTCAGCATAAATATCTCTACAATCTAAGATAACTTGAAAAATAAATACAAACTGTTAAGAAATTATTTTTTTTCTGTTTTTAGATAGTTAATGAGAATGATTTAAAAAAAGTCTTTTGCTGTTGATGTTCTTTTTGATCTCCTGTTCAGTTTTGTGAAAAGAAAAGCTATATCAAAATGGCTGTCCTAAAAATTTCAGTTCTATATCTGAATAATTTTTTTTAAAACTTAGATTATAAAACGGAGATATAGCCGCCACACTGTAAGAGAGACTGAGGTTAGTTGAAAGTATTTTGACAATTTTCTTCATTTATAAAATTCTAAAAACACAATTAGTGCAAGTTTAGTGCCAGTTGACAGCTCATTTTTTGCCGTTTCAAATGACTGACACACACAAAAAAAATGTAATTTAGTTAATGGAATGAAAAATCGACTTCAACGTAACATGTCGTTTTGTTTCAACTCCCCTCATACCAAAATCAGTTAAAACAAGTGTCGAGGTGAATTAAAATTGTTTATCTTTGGATGGAATTAAGGATTTTTAAACAAAAAGAACGATATCATCTAAAGCTATTAAATGAAATGAAATATTCAGAGGTGGAATTTAACATTTTAAGAAGATTTTAATTATATTTATATCATTTTAGGAAAATCTTTAATATTTTAACAATAATTAATTTTTGAACTGGGGAAATATTCAATATTAAAAACATTTAAAAAACAATAGCCTTTATCACAGCACACAAATTTCCAATTTTACCGGAAAATTATCCGCAACAATTTTAAACAATTTTGCTTCCCGGTAAAAATTTGGATTTATTTTAAGCTTAAATACCTAAGTGAAAATTTGTGGTGGAAAATCCTGGAAGCTTCCGATTTTATCGTAAGAGTTGGCAGATATTCCATTATTATAAAAGTTTCAGCTTTCAACTTTTGTGATATGGACGTATATGCCAAAAATGGTAATTAACGGATATGGCATATACAAAGCAACAAACTAAGCAGGAAAAATAATATTATACCATTATAAATCCTAGAGGGGAACCAAATATTTAATGTGTGTAATTTAGGCAAACCTGCGCGAGGGGTATCTGCCTAAGATGAGGGATGCCTTGGCAGGAGGACTTTCTAAGCGGTTCTACCGCGTATTCACTTTGCATCTGGAGAAAACCTACCAAAACTCCAGACCGATAGATGGATGACCACGCTATGGGACCCGAGCCGGGTACCTTCACACTTTGGCCGTCTACCATTTTCAGTGATATAAACACTGTGCCATGGTGTTGCGCGAACCAATTATCAGTTCAATCATCAAATGTCAGGTATCAATTACCAAATATCAGTTGGAAAAAACACTCAAAATACTGGTGTTAAACGATAATGTAAATAAAAAACATTGAAAAAACACACATAAGATGTTATAGGTAAGAAGATACGTACGTTTCGGCCAAAAATTGTTTTGGCCTTCATCAGTCCAAGCCCTTCGTCGCAAGGAACACAGGGAACTGAAAAGAGATAAACAAGCAAGCATGTTGCCACAAGGGGCAAAGAAAAGTCGAACAAAACCGCGGAGAGGGGAAAAAAATTAAGGGATAAAAAGGAATGGAAAGAAGCACAAAAATAAAAGAGGAATAAAATCAAATTAATAATAATTATAAAAAAGAGGAATACACGAATACAAACACACACACAGAGAAAACAGAGCAAAAAAAAAAAACAAATATAACAAAACAAAAACACATTTTTTTTCTTTCTTGTAAACTATGTCTTGTTAACGATGGTTCTTCCGTTCCTTTCGTTCATTCTGCATGGAAGCTGCTGTTGTAAGGTTCTATTCACTTTCTTCGTCTACCCACCCCTTTTTCCTTTTTCTTCCGTTCCCTTTCCCCCTCTATTCTTTTATTTTGTTTGCCCCCCCTTTTTATGTGTGTGCACGTGTGTTACTGTCTTTCCTTTACGTTTTTATTTAAAAAAAAATTATGTATATTTATTGTGCTGTTCATTTCGTGGTTTTTAATATATATATAAAAAAATCTGTTTTTTTGTTATATTTTTGTTTGTTATTTTGTTTGTTCTGTTTTCTCTTGTTTGTGTGTGTGTTTGTATTCGTGTATTCCTCTTTTTTAAAATTACTATTCATTTGTTTTTATTCCTTTTTTTTTTGTATTTTTTGTGCTTCTTTCCTTTCCTTTTTATCCCTTAATTTTTTCCCCCTCGCCGTGGTTTGGTTCGACTTTTCTTCGCCCCTTGTGGCAACATGCTTGCTTGTTTAGCTCTTTTCAGTTCCCTGTGTTCCTTGCGACGAAGGGCTTGGACTGATGAAGACCAAAACAATTTTTGGCCGAAAGGTACGTATCTTCTTGCCTAAACATCTTATGTGTATTTTTTACAAAGTTTTTTATTTACTTTATCAAATATCAGTTGCTTGTAATTATTTTAATAACTCTTATTTTTCTTCTTCAGAAATCTAAGTTTTAAGTAATAATCTCACAAATGATCAGTAAAAGTCAAGCCAAACTCATCGATCATAACACACTTTCTAACACAACACTGTTTTTGCGCCAAATTTGGCAGGATTTTAGATGTAACCTAAATAAAAAACTGCATATCATTTATTATGTAATTACAGGGTCTCAAAGACCCTGTAAAAATGGTTAATGTTATTTCATGTTTTAAAAACAAGTGTAAATTTTCATGGACGTCTGTGGTGATTAGAGGTCTTCGTTGCCGCGCCGTCGCCGTTGGGTGTTTTGCACACTCCGCCGGCTACTTGTTTTAAATTGTCGCTCTTTGGCGTAACCGTAAAACTCAGAAATAATATTCAACTTCGATGAAAAATGTAAGTCTAGTAGCAGTCTAACTTATTTCTCAAAGAGTTGCTGTAGAAAGAAGCGGCGCACAAATTATAAAGTCTTCTAAAGGAATAAATATTCTCTTTTGTCGGGCAAAATGTTAACATTTATAGAGAGATAAAGTGAATATTGATTCATTTCAAAATAATTTGTTTAAATTAAATCTTTTTTGCAATCTAAATGACTAAATATGGTCCCATCTCTCGAAAAAGGATTCTTATTTTCGTTTTTCTCAGTGCGAGTTGGTTTTTAAAATAGTTGAATAGGGGCTTATAAAAGATACTTTCTGTCATAGCTCTCCTGCATGTGCTTTACGTATGAAGGGAGCTGTTACTAAATATCTGAACCGCCAGTCTCCCCATCATACTTTTGACGTATCCTAACTATTTATTAAGTAATAATGAAAATTAGGGATTGACCGATACCAGATTTCAACCGATACCCGATGCTTTTTTACAAGGGACTGTATGCATATTATAATACAAAATTTAACATATCACAGCTACCAAAGATTTTCCACCACTAATTCTTACCTAGAAATTTATGCTTAAAATAAGGCCATATTTAGTTCAAGTACTTAGTGCGAGTTGTAGAAAATGGAGGTGAAAAACTCACGACCGTTTCGGGATAGTTGGCAGTTATGTTATATAAACAACTAGCAGACCCGGCCACATGTTGCTGTGGCTGAGTGATTTCAGCAGAATTTGAAAGACAAAATTTAACACAAATTAACGTAACATTTTAATAACATTTATTTAAGTACTTTAAATATTTTAATTTGATATATATACTCTAAATATCTTTAATCGTAATAAATCAGAGTTGATGTTCAATGAAGCGCCAATCGATGTACAATATTTTTGGTCAATCGGTCCTTTGTTAATACAAATAAACTTGATGGTCTTACTACTCGTGAACACGCCACGTATAATTGCCCATGGGAGAAACATGGATTTTCCAAGTCTAAGCCACAAATAGACATTGTTTGGCCTTGAGATTTATTTATAGTCATCGCGAAAGCTAAGCGAATGGGAAACTGTAGTCTTTTAAATGGTATGGGAGAATTGGATGGTATCATCGGAATACGTGGTAAAAAAACATTTTCTCCTTTAAACTTTCCTGTCAAAATATTTGCTTCAAGAACATTTCCAGTGATTCTTTTGATCACCAAACGTGTACCGTTGCATAGTTTAGGAGAGTTTAAATTACGCAGTAGAATAATCGGTGATCCAATTTTCAATCGAAGATTGTGTGGTGGCATTCCTGATATGTCTAAAAAATTTAAAAATTCAATTGGGAAATTCACTGCCTCGTTTTCTTCTACAGTAGCATCAATAGACTTAAATGACATTAAATCACCTGGTAATAATTGTTGTATCTGGTAGTTAATCAGATCAACATCAACATTTTTCGCTGACAAAATTGCACGATTACTAAGCCAGTCATGATTTAAATAGTTATTTAGTATGTCTGGGAAGACACTCTCAATCAGTTCATTTTCAGCTTGAACAACAGTACAGAAATTATCTGGCAATCTAATATGTTGTGCATCTTGATGAAATTCTATTTCACCGTTTCCAAGAGCCAGTAATTGTTTAGAAAATTCTTCTGCTGTTGGATCATTTTGGAGTTGTACTCGCATGTTTTTTGTCAGTCTGAGTGTTTCAATATTTCTCCATAAAATTGATTGTTTTAGACATGCATTAATTTCATCTGCAAAAGTAGAGCGAGGAATAACTGGCAATGTTTGCCGGAAATCACCAGATAGTACACCACCGAAAAGTCTGTCACTATTGTTTAAATCCTGCATAGTCCTATTTAATGCTTAGAGCGAATGCTTATGAGCCATAGTACACTCATTCCAAATTATGATCAAAGTCTTCGGTAACACTGCTGCCATTCCGCTTCTTTTTTTTGATATTACACATTGCATTTGGATTGTTATGAATGTCTAATGGTAGCTTGAAAGCAGAATGTGCTGTCCGCCCACCATTCAACAAAGTAGCAGCTATGCCTGATGATGCAACTGCTAATGCAATTTTTTGCTGTGACCGTAGTTTCGCAAGGATGAAAGATAACAAATATGTTTTACCGGTCCCACCTGGTGCATCTAAATAGAAAAAACCGCCTTGTTTGGCATCAACAGCCAACATAATTCGATTGCATATGTTCTTCTGCTCGTCAGTTAATAATGGTTCATATTACATATTGTTAGTAACAAATGTATTTAAATCACGATTATTAAATTGTTCTTCTCGCTGCAAATCACTATTTACTAAGTCTGTAGCTGGGCGATTAGGAGATGGAATACCATAATGATTAAGTGGTGAATTTGAGATCATAATACATAAATCTTCAATCATTATTAAAGCTTCGTTATACATATCTTGTGTGAAGTCTAAGTTTGGAGAGTGGTTTATTTGTTTATGTCGGTAGAGTATATCCTCAGTCATGTAGTTCTTATATTTTTCCCACAATGTAGATGACTGGTTGGAAAACATGTCGTCAAAATAATGGCAAATAGTTGACGAATATTACTCGGCGAGGACGTTAAAGCAGCATCAGCAAGTGTCAGATCCCAATGGTTGTCATCTTCTAAAAGTTGCAACGCGTGACATGCATCTTTATATGTACTGAACACTTGGCCATTAACTGTTCGTAAAAATTGAAAAGAGATTGGTCCAGGAACATTCACCAACAATAAACGCAGAAAAAAGCATTCACGTTGTTTTGGATGTACAGTATAAAGTCGTCCCAGTGTCTTAGCTTTAAATATGCCTGCAATTGAAGGATGTGGTTCTCCCTTTTTACGTGGTTCCTATTTTTTAGCTGACGTGTTCTATGTAAAATAGCATGGAATATCAGTGTATAATAGTGTTTTTGCGAATTGACCATACACATCAGTTTTTTGGCAAAGAGTGAAAAATTCGGTTAGCGTCGTTTTTGGTGGTTCACATGCTCTTTGGAGAATATTTTCTTCAGTGAAATACACACGTTGTCCATTTTCAAGATGCACTGCAAGATGTTGTATAGCAGGTTCTCTGTGGTGTATGGGGAAGCTAAGTATGCGCCAGATAGCTTCATTGCTGCTAATGTATCTACCCATTTGGTAGCGTGCTATTTCATCATTTTCGTTTATATTTTGTACTCCAAATACGGCCGAATCACTGCCCTTATTAGCGTACTTGCAAATATACTTGATGGATTTCACAGAACTGCAAAGCTCAACATTAATATGAGCCTTGTACATTTTGGAGAGTAGTAGTGAGTGTGGTACTACCCATTGATTGTCAATTTCTAATTGGTTAGAATTTGAAGTTCTCATTTTATATGTATGACCACCATTATCAGCGTTTCTGCGGCGATACAATGGATAACCATCAATATCAGTAATGGTATCATTTGTGAATTTCTTAGGAAAATGTTTCTTACATTTCCCATTTTCCATGCATGGTGATGTCATGTTAAACGCTCCACACGGTCCATGAATCATATGACTTGTAACAATATTAAATAATTCTTGATCAATTGAAGAATCTGGAATTTCGGCTGAAATAATTTGATCAATTTCCTCTGGACGAATTTTATCTTCAAGCCAAATTAAAATGTGAGCATGAGGTAAGCCTCGTTTCTGCGACTCAATTGAATACAACCAACAACACGTTTTGCCAAAAACTGAATATTTTACTATAAAATCAATCAAAGATTTCAACTTCTGTTTAAACACTCGTGCAGTAATATCGTGACGATGTATTGATTGTTGACCTGGTAATAGTAAAGATCGGATTTCCTCCCAATTTGGATTACACGTAAATGTTATAAACAAATCTGGACGACCGTAATGACGTACATAAGTCATTGCATCCTGTATGTATTCTTGCATGTTTCGTGGGCTACCTATCTAGCTGGAAGGTAAAATAACAGCACTGCCGATTTCATTGGTGTTTAAATTTCCATCGACGTTTCCAACAATAGCATCTCGTAAGTGAATGTAATCCTCTGATCGTAGTTTAGCTTGGTTGAACCGAATGAATCGCAAACCTTCGCTTTCAATCTTAGCAAACATATCCACAACGTATTGATGATACAATTGACGATATCGAAGGATATAGTTGTCCTGATTGTGTCTAATCATTAATCGATACGCATAGTAGTTCATTGAACTAACCTTTTTATTTATTTCATTACCATTGACTGGATCACACTGTTTAATGTTGATATGATATTAATCTTGTCCTTGCCAGAGTATCAGTGGGTACTGGAGTGCATCGTACGAACGGTGTAAATCTGAAATTCTACTCACTGAATTTTCTCGGCGTTAATTTTTATGGATCTGTTGTCAACTGGATCACCGACCATAATAATAGCAACTTTATCAACGGTTGGTGCATTGAATCTGCTCGCGTGTTCTCCCAAAGGTACTTTGTTCGCGTTGATGACAATTTGATAATTGTCACTTTTTTATTGTGGTGACATTCTTTTAAACAATTGAACCAATTGATTACTGTTCTCCAAAAATAATTCTAATGACAATACAATTGCTCTCTTCTGCTTGTTCAATGAAATTATACTGGCATCGAGTTGTAACACGTTCTTCACAATTGCCCATAAAATAGATCTAAAGAAATTTTGGATCTTAATTTGGCATTGGCATCAATGACCCAATTTTATGGTATACCTGGCCTTGAATTTTGAATGTTGTCTCAAAATTACGACCATCAGATGACAAATCACAAACTTTGGATGCTCCAAACGACGTCATTTGGAAGCAAGAATTAAACTTTCGTGTCTTACGCAAACATAATTTTGATTCATTTGAAATGCCAGAAAGAAGGGATTTCAAAGGTTCAGGTGGAGTAGGGAGTGGTGACAATACAACTTTTCCTGATGCGCAACACATGGAGGGTGTTTCATTGCGAAATTTTAACGCCTGACAATAATTGCATGTTTTGTCCATCGCACCAATAGTAACCTTGGAATCAGCTGAGTAATTGATGTCTGGTTCATAATTAAATGCAAGACGAACAAATGAGCCACGTGTTACTGCGCGGATCCGATGATTTTCTCGGATTTGTTCTCTAAATGAATCTATGTGTTGTTGACGTGCCACCCTGGTTCTCAATGCATTTTCTTGTCGACGATTATCACGCTGTTCTCGTGATTCTCGTGCATGAATTTCAGCTGTGTGAATTCTTTGAGCTGCATTTCTTTCTGCTCTCTGATCGACTGATTCATGAGCTCTTTCAATACGTGCATATCGAGTCTTCTGCTACGGGCAGTAAGGTTAGATTTTTTGAGTCGCATATTACTAAAAATAATGCGTGGTGTAGGCAAAATAAGACATGTAAAGTGTGTAGTCTAAGAAACTATATCACATTAAGGTTTTGCGCCATCTATGAGATGCAAAGGACAATGTTTTACAGTTCTCTGTAAAGAAATTCTCTTAAGGCGCCATCTGTTCCAGACTTATGGAACCTACGGTTAATAACAACAATCAACGTAATCAGAATATCAGTTGACCCGTTTTTGAGTTATTTCGGAACATACACACGGACACTGGATTTTTATATATTAAGATGTTTCCCATCACTTGCATTTGGGAGAAATTTTTCTCTGGGTCTACGTTTTTCCGAATGTAAGTGACAGGAAAATTAGGTTTCATGTAAAATTCAATTTTCTATGTTGATATGTACACAGCCCTTCGTAAAAAAGTATCGGGCATCGGTTAAAATATGGTATCGTTCGATTCCTAGAAATTATTATTTTTGCTACAAACATGTCTTATAAAGATTTTAATGTTAAGGTATAGAAAACTGGAAATACTGCAATATTGCACGGTCGTATTTAAAAAATGAGAGCTTTTCCATAATGCGCGTTCCAAAAAGTTTTGGCAATTAGAACATATTTCCCAGATTATGCTCGAAATGAGTGCGCAGAGTCTTTGCAGTCTTTAGGATTAATAAATATTTTAGTGAAAGATTAATGTGCATTTCTCTTATATCTCTGGTATAAAAGTGTCTTAGCGGTATTACAAGTATTATCGAGAATATTAAAAAATGTTTGGAACTGTAGATGTAAACTTAAATTCCATTCTTTGTAGCATTTAGAATCAATAAAAGTTTTAATGAATAATTAATATGTTTTTCATTTTATATATCTGGGAATGTGTTGCCAAAATCTGTAAATCTACAGTTGTATTCTTTGAGGGTATAGATTGCGAGAACTTATATTTTATGTGTTTGGCATTCATCGATTTATTTTTTAATATTCATCGACACTATAATATATAATAATTTGACAGCTGCTAAAACTTTTTAAAAAATGTCATTCATTTAATCTGTTATTATCATGTACTGTTTAAACTTAAGCAACCACAAATATAGTTCAGTTGTCTTTATTTTAAAATATAAGTTTTCGAATTCCGAAACCTGGACTCAGGCAGCACATCCGGGATCATGAAAGGACGGCTTCTTTATTGGAAGCCTCTGTCATCGCAACGGAATGACACAACTTATTCTACGTTACTACGGGTACCTTATCATCGCAACGGAATGTCACAACTTATTCTACGTTACTACGGGTACCTAGTTCATCCCGTTAACTATTTCCATGTTCTTTTGAGATTACCGTAAGTGCATTGGGTTTTTACAACACTTCATAGATATAGAAAACCTTACAACTCCTACGTCATCAAGGTTTGATATCATCATTCGGCCTACTTGTAAAAGTTGTTGTTGTTTTACACAAAATAAAACTATTAAAATTTTCCTTTGAATTTACTCATCAATAGCAATATTTTAATAACTTAGCAATAACGATTAAAAAATAAAATTTTAAGGCAAATGACAGCTTTTAACTGTGACTTATTAGATAATATGTCAAGGAAATAGATCAGAACGAATAATTTCGTACGAGAAAGGTATTTGAATTCTAATGTTTAAGTTAAGATATTTTCTAATATTTGTAGCATTCACCAAATATTTTAGACAGGTTTACTTTGTGAAATGAAAACTGTGTTAACGGCACTTTCGTAGGCCTAATGATGTCGTCAAAGCTGGAGTTGTTAGGCTTTCTCTATGTAGGATGTGATGAATAGCATCGCAATCGTTCGTCAATCAACAATTACAACAGTGCTATTATGTTTGCTCTTATCTTTCATGTTGATTTCATTCGCATTCATGTGAAGCATGAAAAATAAGTTAATTAATTATTGTAAGTTATGCAAGCCTGTTCGGTTTTTTTTCCTCTGTGTGTGTGGTGGTAAGCGGGGTCACACAATATTAATAACATTCTTGAATGTATGTTAATTGCATTAAATGTTTTTGGAATTCGAAATGAAAACGGGGCATGTATTTGGTTTAAATGTGGAAAGAAGTACCTCCCATAAGTCCCTTTCCCACTATACTCTGGTGTGTGTTTTTTAACACACTTTCCGTAAGCTTATATGGAATTTTTAAATATTGTTCTCTGAATTCCATCTTGAATGTTCATAGTTGCCAACTGCTCCGGAATATAATTAACCACTTTTTTTAAACAGTAAATTTGGGCTTACGTTATGTGGAAATGTCAATGCCGAAGGTGTGGGCTAGTAACATCTAATAAAGCATTTAAAAATTGCTGTTTTCAAAAAGTGATTAATTTTGTTCCGAATTTCGGCACCTCTATTATTAGAAGTAAAATGTTTAGGGATCGACTTTGACGGCGTCATTAAGCACTGCCTACAAGATACAGAAAGCCTGATCGCTGAAGCTTTGACGCCATCATTCACTGCCTCCTAGACATAGAAAGCCTAACCGCTGCAACGTCACCAAGCCTCTACGTCATGAACTGACCTTCTAAAGGTGACGTCATCACAGATTAAATTTCATAAAGTAAAACTATTCGAATTTCTGGTGAATTTACTCTCTCATAACAACATTTTGATGAATTGACATAGAAAAATTAATATTACAAAAAAGAGCAGATTTTATCTGTAACTAATTATATAATATAATAAGGGAGTAAATCACAATGAATTGTTTTGTGTCACGAACGTATTTTAATTTTTATCTTTCACCTAAGATACTTTTTAATATTTGTAGCATTCACCAGAAATCTGAAATAGCTTTACTTTATGAGAATGAAAGTGTGGTGACGTCATTATTCGAAGGCCTAATGATGACGTCGAAGCATCAGCGCTCAGGCTTTCTGTATCTAGGTGGCAGTGCATCATGCATCAGTAATGACGTCACCACACTTTCATTCTCATAAAATAAAACTATTTCAGATTTCTGGTGAGTACTACAAATATTAAAAAGTATCTTAAGTGAAAGATAAAAATTAAAATACGTTCGTGACACAAAACAATTCACTGTGATTTACTCCCTTATTACATTATATAATTAGTTACAGTTAAAAACTGCTCTTTTTTGTATAATTAATTTTTCTATCTCAAACCATTAAAATGTTGTTATTAGAGAGTAAATTCACCAGAAATTTCGAATAATTTTACTTTATGAAATTTAATCTGTGTCGACGTCAATTCTAGTAGGCCAACTGATCACGTAGAGGCTTGGTGACGTAGCAGTGGTTAGGTTTTCTATCTAGGAGGCAGCGCATTAGTTCTTCAAGTGATTACGTCATCACAGTTTTACTTTCAGAAAGTAAAACTATTTAAAATTTCTGGTAAATGCTACAAATATTAGAATATATCTTAAATAAAAAATTAAAATTAAAGTACATTTCTCATACAATATTATTCATTTCGATCTATTTCCTTATTATATTATCTAATTGGTCGTGGTTAAAAACTGGCTTTTGTCATAAAATTATATTTTTTATCTCAAATTATTCAAATATTGTTATTCACGAGTAAATTAACCAGAAACTTTTACAGTTTTATTTTGTGAAAATAAAACTTTTTTCTTATGTAGGCCCAAGAACGTCATGATGTCAAAGCCTGGCGACGTAGGAGTTGTTAGGCTTTCTTTATCTAGGAGGTGGCTCCGATACCCGATACTTTTTTACATAGGGTTGTATACGTATTATCATAGAAAATTGAATTTTACATGGAACTTAATTCCCTGTCACTTACATTCGGAAAAATGTAGACACGGACAAAAATTTCTCCAAATGCTAATAATGGGAAACGTGGTTTATATAACATTACTGCCACATTTTCCGAAACTTTCGGGAGTTTTCCACCACAAATTTACACAACTTCCACAAAATTGTGGCTTTATTTTAAGCATAAATTGCTAAATAAGCATTAGTGGTGCGAAACCTTTGGTATCTGTGATATGTTAAATTTTATATTATAATATGTATTCTGTCCCTTGTAAAAAAGTTTCGGGTATCGGTTTAAATCTGGTATCGGTCGATCCCTAGAAAATACTAGTATTCTTTAGCTAATAATATTTTATAAATTTTGTGACTGAAATTGTATTATGTTGTTGTATAAAAAAGTAGTTATTCTTTTATAGTAAAAAAATGTTTTACACCTACAAAAATACATTCCAGTAACGTGTAATGTAGATTCATATGACTAAAATTAATTTGTAATTATCACTTTATCAAAACAAAAAACTGGAAGATAAAAGAAAAAGAAAAATATCACTATTCACCCTTTATCGTTATGTATGTATTTCCCAGACAGCACATAAGCTTAAATCAAGCTTGACATTTCTTTGAATTTGACGTATTAATACAAGCTTGACATTTCTATTCATTTTAAGCCTGAAGCAAGATTGAGAAGTCAATTTGAACTATGAACCTTGAATACAACTTGATTACAGCTTGAAAAGGAAGGTTGCGTTGATGGCGCCATCTCTCGCTGGACATTAAATAAAGAAAAGTTTCTAAAAGTTGTGTTTTATTTTATTATCGTACAAAACCTGGGCATTAGAACACCATAGGTGCCAACTGCTACGGAATATAATTACCACTTTTTGTAGACAGTATATTTTTTCATTATTTTTTCAAGATAGTAACCGGCTCCCACGCGTAGTACAAAAAATTTGCTATATTTTAAGCCGAAAATTATTGTTTAAAAAAAGTGGTTGATTATATTCCGTAATAGTTGGCAGATATGGAACACGCAAGGGGAAGGAATGAATGGGATAAGCTCCTCGGAAGTGTAACACTAGGGAGTTTTAGTTTTATTTACATCTAATTAACATTAGTAATTCCATTAACTAATTAATTAGCCCTAAAATAAATTTTAATATAATTAACACAATTTAGTTAGTTAAGACTCATAGATCAATAAACAAGAAGTTAGGAGATTTTGAAAACGTATGGTAGGGCCATATATATATATGCTTATCACAAAATATCCATTAGTTAACATTTTTTATTTCGTGATGAAGTAAAGAAAATTTCGGACTTTTTGGTGTATCAAGAAATTTTTTTGGAAGACTTTGCTCCCATGCCTCGTAATTGTCATTCCTGGAATTTGCGCACCCATGCGGTAATAATACAAACGGACTTAAAAAAATATTAAAATCACTTTTAAATACATAGTCTTGTTCTAAATAATTATAAATAAATAGGTAATTTTTAATTCAATTTGAACCTTGAATAAAACTCTATTACAGCTTGAAAAGGAAGGTTGCGTTGATGGCGCCATCTGTCGCTGGACATTAAATAAAGAAAAGTTCCTAAAAGTTGTGTTTTATTTTATTATCGTACAAAACCTGGGCATTAGAACACCATAGGTTTTTGCTACAAACATGTCTTATAGCGATTTTAATGTTAAGGTATAGAAAACTGGAAATACAGAAATATTGCTCTTTCGTGTTTCAAAAATGAAAGCTTTTCCATAATACGTGTTCCAAATAGTTTTCAAAATTAGAAAATATTTCCCAGATTATGCTTGAAATGAGGGTGCAGAAAAAGTCATTGCAGTATTTAGAATTAATAAAAGTTTTAGTGAAAGATTAATGTGCATTTCTCTTATATCTCTAATATAAAAGTGTCTTAGTGGTATTACAAGTATTATCGAGAATATTAAAAATGTTTGGAACTGTAGATGTAAACTTAAATTGCATTCTTTGTAGCATTTAGAATCAATATAAGTTTTAGTGAATAATTAATACGTTTCTCATTTTATATATCTGGGAATGTGTTGCCAAAATCTGTAAATCTACAGTTGTATTCTTTGAGGGTATAGATTGCGAGAACTTATATTTTATGTGTTTGGCATTCATCGATTTATTTTTTAATGTTCATCGACACTATAATATATAATAATTTGACAGCTGCTAAAACTTTTTAAAAAATGTCATTCATTTAATCTGTTATTATCATGTACTGTTTAAACTTAAGCAACCACAAATATAGTTCAGTTGTCTTAAGTTTAAGAGATAAGTTTTCGAAATACGTAGTCCTGCGTCCTACAGTATTCGTCGGGATCATGAAAGAACGGCTTCTTTATTGAAAGCCTCTGTTATCGAACCGGAATGGCACAACTTAGTCTACGTTACTACGGGCACGTAGTTCATCCTGTTAATCATTTCCATGTACTTGTGAGATGACCGTGTCAACACCTCCTACATGTAGAAAGGCTTACAACTCCGACGTTCATTTGAAAGTTTTAGTGACCCAAAATAAAACTATTAATAATTTCTGGTGAGTTTACCCATGAATGGCAATATTTTAATAATTTGAGATAAAAAATATAATTTTACGGCAAATGTCAGTTTTTAATCATGACTAATTAGATAATATGATAAAGAAATATGTCATTATGAGTAATCTTGTATGAGAAAGGTATTTTAATTTTAATGTTTAATTTAAGATATTTTCTAATATTCGTAACATTTATCAGGAATTTTTAATAGTTTTGTTTTGTGAAAATAAAATTTTTAAAAGTAGGGCAAATGATGACGTCAAAGCTTGGTGACGTAGGAATTGTAAATCTTTCTATATCTAGGAGGCGTTGATTGGGATTTGACAACACTTCCTATACATAGAACGCCTTACAACTCCTACGTAATCAAAGTTTGACGTCATGATTCGGCCTACTTGTAAAAGTTTTTTTTTTTTTTTTTTTTTTTTTTTTTTTTTTTTTTACACACAAAATAAAACTATTAAAAATTCATTTTGAATGTACTCATGAATAGCAATATTTTAATAACTTGGAATTAAAAAATAAAATTTTAAGGGAAATGGCAGTTTTTAACTGTGACTAATTAGATAATATGACAAGGAAATAGATCAGAACGAATAATTTCGTACGAGAAAGGTATTTTAATTTTAATGTTTAATTGAGGATATTTTTTAATATTCTTAGCATTCACCAATTATTTTAGACAGTTTTACTTTGTGAAATGAAAACTGTGTTAACGGCACATTCGCAGGCCTGTTGCATGTCGTCAAATCTGGAGTTGTTAGGCTTTCTCTATGTAGGATGTGTTGAATAGCATCGCGTTTGTTCGTCAATCAACAGTTGCAATAATGCCATTATGTTTGCTCTTATCTTTCATGTTGATTTCTTTCTCACGCATGTGAAGCATGAAAAAGAAGTTAATTAATTATCGTAAGTTATGCAAGCCTGTTCGGTTTTTTTTTCTTTGTGTGTGTGTGTAAGCGGGGTCGCACAGTATTAATAACATTTTTTAGTGAATGTATAATACATTATTAATTGCATTAATTGGTTTTGGAATTCGAAATAAAAGCGGGGCATGTATTTGGTTTAAATGTGGAAAGCAGAACCTCGCATAAGAGCCTTTCCCACTGTACTCAGTCGTGTTGTTTTTAACACATTTTCTGTAAGCTTATATGGAATTTTTAAATATTTAATTTTTAATTAAATTTTTATATTATTATTTATATATTTATATTAAATTTTTAAATAGGCCCAGACAACACAGCAAACTTGCATCCGCCTCTCAGCAAGCTTGATTTATCAAGTCAATAAACTTGATTTAATCTTGAAAAATTTAAGCGTGTAAGCTTAATGCAAGTTTGAATCAAGTGTTCAAGTTTACATTTGTCCAGCTTGCATTAAGCTTGATATAGCAATCTTAATTTCAAGGCTTAAAAATTTTTCTAAATACACGGGGCGCACGTCGCGAACTCGCCCCACATGTTTTATTTTTACACGCATTTTCCCCTCAATGCTGAAATTTTAAGTTATTTTTATCTGTTTCCATCAAGCGTCCGCGGCTGGAATCGAACTCGGGAACTATGGGCTGGGAAGCCAGCGTGCTAACCGTTCCGGCAACTGCCTCGCGCTGCTATGACTAAAGTTTGAAGCGAGTGTTACGGTTGTCACGCCGTTTACTGGCGAGATCGATCAGTATGCGATGCCGAAAAGTTTCTTTTATTTTTCCATGGGATGAATCAAAATTAAAATAATGTTATGTGTAATTTATAGACTCTACTAATAGGGAAATATGCATAATATAAACTTAAAAGCAGTACACGTTTTAAAACTTTCAATATCGCAACACTGATGTTGTGTCGAATGAGACAAACGACGACTCAAATCGAGACAAACGACGATTCATTTTGAAATCAATTTCGTAGTATAATTGTATTTTATTTTGAAGAATTTCCATATTTGGAAATATAGAATCCTTTATTTTTTAATTCTATGGTCAAGTACATTTATGACTGATGATAATTTATCTGTTATGTGAATGTGGCTTTCCAAATCAAGCAGTAATCAGGTTGCATTCAAGCTAGACACTTCAAATGACTTCTCCAAGCTCAAATTAAATTGAACTGTGAAGCTCGTATTAATACGTCAAATTGAAAGAAATGTCAAGCTTGATTTAAGCTTATGTGCTATCTGGGCGGTGTGGCCTGTTTATCACTTAAAAAGTACTTAAAAAATTATTGTTTGCAAAAAGTGGTGAGCCTACATTTGGCCTACATTTAAAAGTTTTATTTTCACAAAGTAAAACTATTGAAAATTTCTGGTAAATACTACAAATGTTAGAGAATATCTTATATTAAACATTAAAATTAAAATATCTTTCTCATACAAAATTATTCAGTATGATCTATTTCCTTATCATATTATCTAATTAGTTATGGTTAAAAACTGCCATTTGTCGGAAAGTTATATGTTTTATCTCAAATTATTAAAATATTTCCAATCATGGGTAAATTCACCAGAAATTTTTTATAGCTTTATTTTGTCACAATCACACTTTTAAATGTAGGCCAAATGATGACGTCAAAGCTTGGTGACGTAGCAGTTGTAAGGCTTTCTGTATCTAGGAAGTGTTGATTGAACTCACTGATCTCTAATCTATCATGACTATTACTAGTGCCCTTAAATTTAGACTAATGCTGTAAGAAGTGAAGACTTATTATACAGAGTGATTTTTCTCGTCTTAAAATTTCTCTAAAATCTAAAAATCTAAAAAGGTGCCAAGTATTTCGGAATATAATTAACCACTTTTTGTGAACGGTAATTTTCTGTTTAAAATATAGCAAAATTTCTAAGTTGGAGGCGTGGCCCTGCAATTATTTCGGAAAATATAAAAAAAAATTACGGTTTGGAAAAAGTGGTTAATTATATGCCGTAATACTTGGCACCTATGATTTCTGATTAAAAAGAAAATACCGACCTCCACGAACACCGCCGCCGCATTTTTTTTTTTTTTATTAAGCTGATGGCGGAACCTCTAGTTACGTTATACTTGAAATGGATGAAGTCTCAAAACTACCTTACACCGTATTGTATTAGAATTCTTTCGAGTACTCCTGTAGGAGAGCTATAAATGCTGCGGACACTATTTTCGATTTGGAGCATTATTTTGTAATCTTTAACAGTATATCTCCATTTTGATTTGAGTGAAAGAGCATAATATCTCTTAAAATACTTTTTAAATGAAAACTTCCCATACATCAAAACGTATTCGAAAACGTTTGGGATTTGAAGTACAAATATTACGTACATCACTTTTCAATCTTTTACGCTTAGCTGCCAACCTCCCCGATTTCTTCGAGTGATCTCCCACCACTAGTCCTTTCTCAGCAATTCAGGCTAAAAATAACGCCAGAAATGTGATACAAAATAAAACTGTTTAAAAATTGTGGTGGGGAATCGCCCGAATAAATCGGGAAGGTTGGCAGCTATGTTTCAGTAATACAGCAGTAGGAATAACTAGATGACTTTTCTTGTAAGCCAATCGTATTTACAGCAGTTCGAGCACAGATAGACGGACTGACAGAAATATCGAAATCAAAACTACAATGACTCGTGAACCATGACTGAAATATTACGTGATGCAGTTGATATAGATATAGCGTGAGTTAAATAAAAGAAAAAAATAAAACTGACCTTATAATCAAATCATCCTTAAAATATTAAAACTATGTGAGTTGAAGCATTCTGTATCGGCTCCCCTCATCAGGAAAAATCCTTTGATTCTTAATGAAATTAAAGAGAAGAAGCAAATTACAAAGATATTAGCTGTGCCAGTGCTCTACTCTGATTCGATAATTAATGAGCTTCCAAACCATAACAAAACCTAGCCTAAATACAAAACTGTTATCAAAATACAGGTCAATACAAGAACATTCAATTTTTTTCTTGATTTTTGTGACACAAATGCACACCTGGAGTCTACAGCACAAATTGATAGACCTGAGGGTGTCGGGAAGCGGTGAAACTGCGATGTTGCTTTCCTGCTAACTGTATTAAGTTCCGAGAAATTGATACTAATTCAAATCACCTTTATTTTAAACCTGTGGACTCTGAGTCACTACTCATAGCTGCCAACCTCCCCGATTTCTTCGGGTGATTTCCCACCACTAATTTTTACTTAGGAACTCATGCTTAAAATGACGCCAGAAATATGACACAATATAAAACTGTTTACAAATTGTGGTTGGAAATCGCCCTAAGAAGTCGGGAAGTTTGGCAGCTATGACTACTGTATATGATGCGAAAGTTGAGAGGTGCCTCTCACCATCGCCTCCTACATATAGAAAGCCTTACAACTCCTACGTCAGCAACGTTTGACGTCATCATTTGGCCTACATTTAAAATTTTTTATTTTCACAAAATAAAACTATTAAAAATTTCTGGTAAATACTACAAATATTAGAAAATATCTAAAATGAAAGATAAAAATTAAAATATCTTCCTCACACAAAATTATTCAGTATGATCTATTTCCTTATCACGTTATCTAATTAGTTATGGTTAAAAACTCCCATTTGTCGTAAAATTATATTTTTTATCTCAAATTATTAAAATATTGCCAATCATGGGTAAATTCACCAGAAATTTTTAATAGCTTTATTTTGGCAATATCATACTTTTAATTGTAGGCCAAATGATGATGCCAAAGCTTGGTGACGTAGCAGTTGTAAGGCTTTCTATATCTAGGAGGTGTTGTTCTCACACACCACTGTATGTGAAACGGTAAATCCATAATCACCAGCATCTACGGAACATACGTTACCACTTTTTTGTTGACAGTATATTTTTTGAAAACAAATTTTTCAAAGCAATGACCAACTCACGCAATGTGCTCAAATAATTTTCAATTTTCAAAGTCGAAAAATATTGTTTACAGAAAGTGGTTCATTATATTCCTTAGATATTGGGCGGGATCAATTAACTCGTCTCAAGTTGCTGGTGTGCTTGAGTAAATATGTCTTCGAACGATAAGCGTTAACACTCCCCTCGGCCTCCCCTACAGACTAAAGTATTACTTTAAAATTTTCTGTCTCCAAAAGTCAAGTTTCTCCCAGTTGCGTGCGTGCTCCAAATAAATATGAAACTTCCAACATGACTTGAAGTTTATGACCAGTAAAATTTACATTTCGTACTGGATTCAGTCCATTTGATAGCTAAGGAATATCATCCAAGCATGCTGCACTTAGAGAAAAGTAATGTTTGTTTTGATTGTTTATTGCATGTTGTTTAATGTTTAATGTTGTTAATAATCAGGCATGCATAGTTTAATAGTCTGTCAGTGTGTATGCTCGAAAGTATTAAGCATTAAAGGATCGTATTTGTAAGTGACTTTTTCCAATGATTTAAAATGCGCTCACGAGAAAGATATTTTACAAAGTAGTAATACAAACGCTTCACAAAATACTTATTTCAGCAAACTGACAAATTTTTAGTTAGAAATAAAATTTTATGAATATTTTCATATCACCCAAGAGCTTTACTACAATTTTCAGTACCTTAGATAGAAGTTTAATATTTACTATATAAGTGCTTAACATCTTCTAAAAGCTTACTGAACTATGAATTGAAACGTGAAAACCAAGTTAATTTCTAGACTAATATATGCTTAACAGATCACAGACTTATTAACATATACCAATCTGTTTCAAGATACCCATCATTTTGGTTTTCCCGTAATAAAACTTTACCTAAAAAAAGACAAGGAAATAATAAAAACAAAACACCGCAGACTTGGATCTTTAAATTAACTTACAAATACTCAATTCATCATTCCGAGCCTATAAGCAAATAGACTAATGCAAAATACGTGCTTAATGGCAGTAAAACGGAAGACGCGTGCCTAATCCTTCAAGCAATCACCACTTCCGTTCATGCAGACTTTCCGTAAACAGGTCTTGAACGAAACAAAAGAAACAGTGATTTACTGCATTCGCTCCTCATTCTAAAGCATTAACATCATTTTTATTCAGCTCCATGCATGCAAGAAAAGAAACCATCCTCTCTGAAAAGTGGCTTCGATCGACTGTCAACATTTATCGCCTGACTTTTCACGGATTGCGAATTTTTCACCGTCGTTGCGATGCAAATTTCGTAAGCTGGGGAAAAGCGGCGAAAAGAGACATAAGTTGCTTGGAAATTAATAGTTCCTGTACGGGACGGTTTTCGTTATAATGCAGTGCTGATCTTGCGTGGCTCTTCTTTTGATAAATTGACTTTCTTCTGAAACTGCTCAGATGGAAATCCCATAAAACTAAACTTTGTGAAAAGCGTGAAGAATAAACACGGCTAAAGAAACGCTTTTATTTTTGTTCAGAAGTTTAAAGACTTTCCCCCTTATCGAATATTGTTATTTTATCGAATTTTATGTAGAAATATTTAACGCCGTTCGAGCTCGATAACTTTACACTTTTTTGTAAAGAAATTTAATGTAAGAAAAAGAGCATCCATTGTATAACAATAGTAATTATGTTTAAAATGGAATTTTCAAAATGCTGAACAATTAATGCTGAAATTCTAAAATATATACTATCATTCCTAAGCAAGCTTTTTATCATTATTTTAAGCCATATATTGCATTTCGGGAGCCACATGTAGTAGTGCAATTTGATTTTAGTCATGCATTATGGATAACGTATTTAAAAACTTTATAGCATAGCATTTAGCATAGTCGTTCATAAATTCTTAGGAACAAGAAAAAGTATTTTATAAGTAGTTTCTCTATTCAAAAGCCCTAGTTTTTGTAGGTGTCATATTTTCTTATTGTATCAATGCAGTCATCTACAGACATATCTCTGAAACTAACAGAGAGAATTTGATATATAGTATTGCTGTTACTTTCACAAGATTTCATACAATAAATTACTCTTTCTGTTAGATATCACGAACAGGCACGTATCCAGAAAAACAATTTTGGGGAGGGGTCAAACGGTAAAAAAAGCTGAATTTTTCAAAAACACACTATATCATTATCATTTTAGTAACAAAAACTTCCCTGACCCCCCCCCCAATTAAATACGTCCTTGATCACGAACTATAATGTATTCTCTAAAACAACGAAATTGATGTTTAACTTATGCCGTTCAACAGAGGAACTTCCATATATTTCTCCTACACGTTCAACATCTATTTTATTTCAAGTCAATTCCATAAACCTTTTTGCAGATATCTACTACTAAACTGTGCTGTTTACTTCACTGTCACAGGAAATGCGAATAATTTGATTCTGAAGCAAGTAATTTAATAGGAAATATCATCTAATTAACCCTTTCGCTCTCAATCCGTCCCTACCGGCTCATAATGCACGCTCCCAGAGCCGGCCTTACGCCAGGACGAAGCTTCGTCCCGCCCGCGCTTTGCAACATCCATTTACAAGTGTCAAGTGTGAAAAACCCTTTCTCGTGTTTGGTATTGTAACCCCCTTCCCCTTTGGGTGATCACAAAGTGATCAGCTGCATTTACGAATGGGTGCTTTCCAAATAATTCGGGGGAGATAGATCTACACAGGTACAAAAGAAACGTGTTTGATGGGGGAAAGCATACAAAAACATTTCTCGGGCGTTTCCGGGATTTTGAGCAAGAATTCAAATCAAAACTTTGCAGCGAAAGGGTTAATGCTGCTCTGCAGACAAATATAACTGAATGATGCTAAAACAACACTTTATTTTTGCTCTGGGATAATTAAACATTTTGTTATCCAGAGCTGCTTTCTATTGCAGTTTTCGCAATCACTTCAAAAGTTAGTACCATTTAATGAAATCAGCATAATTGAAATTGAAAAATAATAATTCTTCATTAGCATTAGATTTTACTCCGATAAGAACAGAAAATACAAGGGATTGACCGATACCAGATTTCAACTATAGCCGATACTTTTGTACAAGGGACTGTATACATATTATAATACACATTTTAACATATCACAGCTTCCAAAGAATTTCCACGACTAATATTTACATAGCAATTTATGCTTAAAATAAGGCTAAATTTCTAGTGCAAGTTGTTTAAAATTGTGGTGGAAAACTCCCGAAAGTTTCGGGAAAGTTGGCAGTTATGTTATATAAACAATGTTTCCCATCACTTGCATTTGGAGAAATTTTTCTCTGGGTCTACATTTTTCCGAATGTAAGTGACAGGAAATTAGGTTTCATGTAAAATTCAATTTTCTATGTTGATATGTAAACAGCCCTTTGTAAAAAAGTATGGGGTATCGGTTAAAATATGGTATCGGTTAAAATATGGTATCGGTCGATTCCTAGAAATTATTATTTTGCTACAAACATGTCTAATAAAGATTTTCATGTTAAGGTATAGAAAACTGGAAATACAGCAATATTGCACGTTCGTATTTCAAAAATGAGAGCTTTTCCATAATGCGCGTTCCAAAAAGTTTTGAAAATTAGAACATATTTCCCAGATTATGCTCGAAATGAGTGCACAGAGTCTTTGCAGTATTTTGAATTAATAAATATTTTAGTGAAAGATTAATGTGCATTTCTCTTATATCTCTGGTATAAAAGTGTCTTAGCGGTATTACAAGTATTATCGAGAATATTAAAAAATGTTTGGAACTGTAGATGTAAACTTAAATTCCATTCTTTGTAGCATTTAGAATCAATAAAAGTTTTAATGAATAATTAATATGTTTTTCATTTTATATATCTGGGAATGTGTTGCCAAAATCTGTAAATCTACAGTTGTATTCTTTGAGGGTATAGATTGCGAGAACTTATATTTTATGTGTTTGGCATTCATCGATTTATTTTTTAATGTTCATCGACACTATAATATATAATAATTTGACAGGTGCTAAAACTTTTTAAAAAATGTCATTCATTTAATCTGTTATTATCATGTACTGTTTAAACTTAAGCAACCACAAATATAGTTCAGTTGTCTTAAGTTTAAGAGATAAGTTTTCGAATTCCGAAACCTGGACTCAGGCAGCACATTCGGCAGTAATTAGGATCATGAAAGGACGGCCTCTTTATTGGAAGCCTCTATCATCGCAACGGAATGACACAACTTATTCTTCGTTACTACGGGTACCTTATCATCGCAACGGAATGACGCAACTTATTCTACGTTACTACGGGTACCTAGTTCATCCCGTTAACTATTTCCATGTTCTTATGAGATTACCGTAAGTGCATTGCGTTTTTACAACACTTCATGGATATAGAAAGCCTTGCAACTACTACGTCATCAAGGTTTGACATCATCATTCGGCCTACTTGTAAAAGTTGGTGTTGTTTTACACAAAATAAAACTATTAAAATTTTCCTTTGAATTTACTCATCAATAGCAATATTTTAATAACTTGCGATTAAAAAATAAAATTTTAAGGCAAATGACAGCTTTTAACTGTGACTAATTAGATAATATGACAAGGAAATAGATCAGAACGAATAATTTCGTACGAGAAAGGTATTTGAATTCTAATGTTTAAGTTCAAGCTACAAATATAAGATATTTTCTAATATTTGTAGCATTCACCAAATATTTTAGACAGGTTTACTTTGTGAAATGAAAACTGTGTTAACGGCACTTTCGTAGGCCTAAGGATGTCGTCTAAGCTGGAGTTGTTATGCTTTCTCTATGTAGGATGTGTTGAATAGCTTCGCAATCGTTCGTCAATCAACAATTACAACAGTGCTATTATGTTTGCTCTTATCTTTCATGTTGATTTCATTCGCATTCATCTGAAGCATGAAAAATAAGTTAATTAATTATCGTAAGTTATGCAAGCCTGTTCGGTGTTTTTTTTTTTCCCTCTGTGTGTGTGCGTGTAAGCGGGGTCACACAATATTAATAACATTCTTCAATGAATGTTAATTGCATTAATTGTTTTTGGAATTCGAAAAGAAAAAGGGCATGTATTTGGTTTAAATGTGGAAAGAAGTACCTCCCATAAGTCCCTTTCCCACTATACTCTGGCGTGTTTTTTTAACACACTTTCCATAAGCTTATATGGAATTTTTAAATATTGTTCTCTGAATTCCATCTTGAATGTTCATAGTTGCCAACTGCTCCGGAATATAATCAACCACTTTTTTTAAACAGTAAATGTGGGCTTATGTAATGTAGAAATGTCTATGCCGAAGGTTTGGCTGCTAACATGTAATAAAGCATTTAAAAAATTGCTGTTTTCAAAGAGTGACTAATTTTGTTCCGAATTTCGACACCTCTATTAATAGAATTAAAATGTTTAGGGATCGACCGATACCAACACCTCCTACATATAGAAAGCCTAACAATTGAAACTTTGACGGCGTCATTAGGCACTGCCTCCAAGATACAGAAAGCCTGAGCGCTGAAGCTTTGACGCCATCATTTGGCCTTCAAGTAATGACGTCACCACACTTTCATTCTCATAAAATAAAACTATTTCAGAATTCTGGTGAGTGCTACAAATATTAAAAGTATCTTAAGTGAAAGATAAAAATTAAAATACGTTCGTGACACAAAACAATTCATTGTGAATTACTCCCTTATTACATTATATAATTAGTTACAGTTAAAAACTGCTCTTTTTTGTAAAATTAATTTTTCTATCTCAAACCATTAAAATGTTGGTATGAGAGAGTAAATTCACCAGAAATTTCGAATAATTTTACTTTATGAAATTTAATCTGTGAGGACGTCACCTTTAGGAGGCCAACTGATGACGTAGAGGCTTGGTGACGTAGCAGTGGTTAGGCTTTCTATCTAGGAGGCAGTGCATTAGGTCTTCAAGTGATTACGTCATCACAGTTTTACTTTCAGAAAGTAAAAATTTAAAATTTCCGGTGAATGCTACAAATATTAGAATATATCTTAAATAAAAAATTAAAATTAAAGTACATTTCTCATACAAAATTATTCATTTCGATCTATTTCCTTATTAAATTATCTAATTGGTCGTGGTTAAAAACTGCCATTTGTCATAAAATTATATTTTTTATCTCAAATTATTCAAATATTGTTATTCACGAGTAAATTAACCAGAAACTTTTACAGTTTTATTTTGTGAAAATAAAACTTCTTTTTATGCAGGCCTGAGGACGATGTCAAATTCTAGCGACGTAGGAGTTGTTAGGCTTTCTTTATCTAGGAGGTGTTGCCGATACCCGATACTTTTTTACATAGGGTTGTACACATATTAACATAGAAAATTGAATTTTACATGGTACTTTACATTCGGAAAAATGTAGACACCGAGAAAAATTTCTCCAAATGCAAGTAATGGGAAACGTGGTTTATATAACGTTACTGCCAACTTTTCCGAAACTTTCGGGAGTTTTCCACCACAAATTTAAACAACTTCCACAAAATTTTGGCTTTATTTTAAGCATAAATTGCTTTGTAAAAATTTGTGGTGGAAAATCTTTGGTAGCTCTGATAGGTTAAATTTCATATTATAATATGTATTCTGTCCCTTGTAAAAAAGTTTCGGGTATGAGTTTAAATCTGGTATCGGTCGATCCCTAGAAAATACTAGTATTCTTTAGCTAATAATATTTTATAAATTTTGTGAATGAAATTGTATAATGTTGTTATTTAAAAAAGTAGTTATTCTTTTATAGTAAAAAAATGTTTTACACCTACAAAAATACATTCCACTAACGTGTACTGTAGATTCATATGACTAAAATTAATTTTTAATTATCACTTTATCAAAACAAAAAACTGGAAGATAAAAGAAAAAGAAAAATATCACTATTAACCCTTTATCGTTATGTATGTATTTCCCAGACAGCACATAAGCCTAAATCAAGCTTGACATTTCTTTGAATTTGACGTATTAATACAAGCTTGACATTTCTATTCATTTTAAGCCTGAAGCAAGATTGAGAAGTCAATTTGAACTTTGAACCTTGAATACAACTTGATTACAGCTTGAAAAGGAAGGTTGCGTTGATGGCGCCATCTGTCGCTGGACATTAAATAAAGAAAAGTTCCTAAAAGTTGTGTTTTATTTTTTTTATCGTACAAAACCTGGGCATTAGAACACCATAGGTGCCAACTGCTACGGAATATAATTGCCACTTTTTGTAGACAGCATATTTTTTCAGTAATATTTTCTCAAAATAGTAACCGGCTCCCACGCGTAGTACAAAAAATTTGCTATATTTTAAGCCGAAAATTATTGTTTAAAAAAAGTGGTTGATTATATTCCGTAATAGTTGGCAGCTATGGAACACGCAAGGGGAAGGAATGAATGGGATAAGCTCCTCTGAAGTGTGACACTAGGGAGTTTTCGTTTTATTTACATCTAATTAACATTAGTAATTCCATTAACTAATTAATTAGCCCTAAAATAAATTTTAATATAATTAACACAATTTAGTTAGTTAAGACTCATAGATCAATAAACAAGAAGTTAGGAGTTTTTGAAAACGTATGGTATGGCCATATATATATATATGCTTATCACAAAATATCCATTAGTTAACATCTTTTATTTCGTGATGAAGTAAAGAAAACTTCGAACTTTTTGGTGTATCAAGAAATTTTTTTGGAGTTAGAAACTCTGCTTCCATGCCTCGTAATTGCCATTCCTGGAATTTGCGCACCCATACGCTAATAATAAAAACGGACTAAAAAAAATATTAAAATCACTTTTAAATACATAGTCTTATTCTAAATAAGTATAAATAAATAGGTAACTTTTAATTCAATTTTAGTATTCATTAAAAATGTTTTATTTTTATGTCGGGAAAATGCAACAGCAAACAAAGATAAGTAATAATGCTTGTGATAGTAGTATAGGAGCCCCAAAATAACGTCTTGCCCCGGGGCCCCGACCACTTATAATCAGGCTCTGGCTGCCACAAAATAATTTATCATAAGTTATAAATGTACTTGACCATAGTATTAAAAAAAAAGATTCTATATTTACAAATATGGAAATTCTTCAAAATAAAATACAATTATACTACGAAATTGATTTCAAAATCAGTCGTTTGTCTCATTCGACACAACATGAGTGTTGCGATATTGAAAGTTTTAAAACGTGTGCTGCTCTTAAGTTTATATTATGTTTATTTCCCTATTAGTAGAGTCTCAAAATCACACATAACAGTATTTTATTTTGATGCATCCGATGGAAAAATAAAAGAAACAAATAACACATCGGACACTTATCAATCTGGCCAGAAATAACCCTAACAGTCACTTCAAACTTTAGTCATATCAGCCCGACTCAGATTGGCGCAACGGATAGGACGCTCGCCTCCCAACCCAAAGGTGCCGGGTTCTATTTTAGCCGCGGACACTTGATGGAAACAGATCAAATTAACTTGAAATTTCAGCGTAGAGGGGAAAATGCGTGGCAAAGTAAAATATGTGGGGCGAGTTCGCCGACCGGCCCCCCGTGTATTTAGGAATTCTTTTTGGGGGGAAAATTTTTTAAACTTGAAATTAAGCTTCCTATGTCAAGCTTAATGCAAGCTGGGCAAATGTAAACTAGAACACTTGATTCAAGCTTGCATTAAGCTTACACGCTTGAAATTTTAAAGCATAATTCAAGTTTATTTACTTGATAAATCAAGCTTGCTGCAAGTTTGATGTGCTGTCTGGGTTAGACTTGCGAAGTGCTGCGAAATATAATTAACCACACTTTTTATATAGTAATTTTTTTCTTAGATTACAGCGAGATGTCGATGTGTGAAGTGCCAGGTAGTTGAAAAGCATAAGAAAACGTCAAATTTTTTATTGTTGAAAACGTGATTAATTGACTTCTGAAGTATATGGAAACTCCACGTCGATCAACGCCTCAAGAATACTGTGTATAGTTTCAAATGTTCTCAGTTGCAAGTGTTCACATACACTTTAATGACACATTGGTATGATGCAGATATATTTTCGAGTGCTACAAAAGTAAAAATAACCGTTCTTTTGAAATCTAAAGCACGTTTTGGTTAATCAATTTTTACACGAATTACCTCATTGCAAAATTAAATTTCAGCAGGTTTACCATACATTTTTGCACATTACTCTAAACAATGTTCAAAACTTCAGTTGTTAAGTCAAAGTTTAAGTTTTGCTTTTATAAATAAAGGCGCACTTTCGAAAACAATGCGTCATTTAACATGAAATACATTGTATGAATATTTACTCAAGTAGTACATTTTTGAGATTTATTTACTATTTACCAGTATAGGTAGGGGGATCAGATTTAGAAGTCATTACTTATTAAAATGAATTTATTAAAACTACCGATCTCAGTACTTTAAAGTTAAGGAAAAGGGAAGAACTAGGGACTCGGAGTCTGTAGTAACAAGGGTGAAAACCACAAAATCCCCAGCGGTGGACCACAATTATCTTTGTGTTCCATAACGTTGACAGGCAGAGCTACGAATTCGTAAAAGTGGGTGATTCATTTACAGAGCTGTCAATCTTTGGGGAATATAGTTAAACACTTCCAGTAAACACACATATTAAAAATTTTTGGAAAATTGTTCTCAGCCCGCACGTTTAGCGCGCAATTTTCTCTATGTTCTAACCCAAAATTCTTCTTTAGAAAAAGTGGTTGCAATTCTATTCCGTAAAAGTTGGCAGCTATGTATTTAAAACAATGGCCTTTAAAAATGCTATTACATTAGCAATTTTTGAGACAATCTTTTCCAAAAGTTCCTCTGCCATTCTACCTTTAAAAGGACACAGCTGTTGTCCTCAACATATAAATTTCCAATTAGTCATATTCTGATATTGTGTACTAAGGCAAAACCACTGGAGGGATAACTGCCAAAGAAAAATTGAGGTGAAAAATCTTCCGATAAATTCGGAAGGGTTGGCAGCTATGCAATCTAAATACATCTTAATATTAGTAAATGAATAAAAAAAAAGATATAATCCCTGTCATAGTTATCATGAAATAATAAATAATTTTTAAGAAACAGTTATTTCAGAAAAAAAGAAATAATTTAATTTTCAAGCAGATTTTTTGTGGATCCCTCTCTGGTTAGAAAGTGGCTAGTTGCAAACAACTAAAAATTTTGTGTTTCGCAAAATAGCAAGCTTCATATATTGACACTACCTAAAATCATTTAATGTAATACTTTTCCAGATACTACTAGTGGCCCATTCCACCCCATTACCCATTCATTACTACTTTCCCCTATTAAAAAAAGTAGACTTGCACCACTAACAGTCTCAAATTAATCATAATAACATCAATATAAACATCAATAACAAAAGTATTAATACTGGCAATAACCATAAAAGGCCTCGAAAACGCTACTCTTGCAAATAACGTGGATTATAATTCGTAGTTGTAGAACGATTTCAGCTTTGAAATAAAAGACGCATTTATCTAAAAGTCCAACTGGTTAAAAAAAAAAAAAAAAAGAGATTGCTAGGTTTAAAGTTCATGTAATTTGAATTTTGCATCTTTTATTTCTTGTTGCTAAAGCGAATTACCCTGAAAATTTATTTTTATTGTAATACTTCCTAAAGTGTGCTTTAAAGTAAGTAAAAAAATGTTTTAGTTGAAACCTCAAAAAATTATTTATTTTGAGCAACTCAAATGGATAGGAGTAAAACTTAAATGACTGCTACACATGAGTGAATTTTCAACCTTATTAGCTTCTCGTTTTTATTTGACAGTTCTTTTTCAATATTTTTGGTTTAAACCAGGAATAAAAACGTGCAATTATTTGCAATCTAAAGTTTTGGAGAAGTCTAGGCGATCCATGATCAAAGGCTAGTTGCATGATATACCTCCATTCCCTTTTAATATTTTTTATTGCTATTGTGAAATTTTCTGTATGATATTTGAGATGTCTGGCTTAGCTAAAATTAAATGCGTAGATATTATCTTACGCATACTTTTTAAGTTACACGAATTTATCTATAAATACGTTTACCTCATACTTCTCAGAAACTGGTAAGCATTTTTACTATGTATTTAAAAATTACTACCAACTGAAAAAAGAACGCTAATTACTAGAATAAGATGCCATAAAAATTAGTCATTCCTTACATTTAAAATACTTGTACTTCTTCAATCGCATTCAATTTTTTTCAGAACATTTTACAGGAATTATCAACAAAATGAATATAATTCGCAATTAAATTATACCACGTGCATGATATTTAATTAACCCAAAGACAAGATGTTCAAAATGTATAATATGAAAATGTGTGTAGGGGATAATTAAGTAATCGTTATATGAAAACCTAAGGAACACTTTCAGCGTGCTTCGTAATTAGAAATAAAATTTTAAATGGAATATTCTTTTACTGGCATAATTAAATGACTTTAATTCGTTTTGACTCCTTTTTATTTTCTTCATTGTTAAAAATGCGTAGTTGTTACTATGATGCATATATAATTGGAAATGATTCTAGCGTTCAGAATAATATTTTAAACATGGTTTGACGCTTGTTTATAACTTAACGCAACTTTGGGAAAAGTAGAATGTGTAAGGAAATAAAACTGAAAAAAACAGTATATTTTTAAGTGCTATAATTTATAACTGAAAACATGTAAAAAGATTCATTAAATTGCATATGTGCGAAGTATTACGGAATATAACAACCACTTTTTGTAAACCGTAAAATCTTTGAATATTTTTCCAAAACGTTAACAAGTTTACCCTTTTAACGCAGAAATTTGCTGTATTTTAAACAGAAAATTACCGTTTATAAAAGGTGGTTCATTATAGTACGTATTACTTGGCACCTATGTATAAGAAAAAGAGGTGTGTGTCGCACAGAAATTCGCAGCAACGGCGTAGCGACCTCAGAAAGCCGGCAGTGGCGGCGCGCCGCGGGGTGAGAAATTTTTTGAAAAAGAGCATAGTGAAAATGGGTATGTGCTTACACACACACACACATATATATATATCAGAATGTAACGAAAGTTTTCCGCCAAAAGAAGTTCTTAACAAAGTTAGAAAAATATCCTGAAAGCAGTTTCTTTAGTGCGGGTATTATTTACCACCCACATCTATGATTTTCTGCCAACGTTTTGGTAGTTTTCAGTACCTTCGGCCCAGAAACATGGGTTATGCGAGACCAAAAACATATCAACCTCATTTTGGACGTCCTGTGATAAATCGAAGATAGCACCAGAAATATGCAGCTGCAGGTGTGAAAAAGGTAGAAGTCCGAAAGAGCTATGGCGAGGCAATATAGTGGATGCAGCAAAAGGTCCCATTTGAGTCAGTGCGTAGTCCAGCCGGTGAATGCCGACATATTTGGTCTTGCATTATCTTGATGGAACAATACCTTCCCTCGCCGGAACTCAGATCGACGTTTTGACTTGATAGGAACGTTAACACGGACTAGCATCTAGCTGTACACTTTACTGTCGATAGTTTTACCTTTTTCAGATATTCCTATCGGATAATACCACGGCAATCCCACCAGATACAAATTGTGATCCTTTTGTCAGTCAAATTTCGCTTTGGAACACTACCGACGGGCTCGCCGGGTGCAGACTCACGTCCTTTTCCGCTTGTGTTGTTGAAGTAAATCCATTTTTCATCACACGTGACGATCCCGTCCAGAATGTTGTCCTTGCGATGCTATCCGAGCCGATTAGTGCAGACCTGAACACGTCTGTCCTTATCTGCTTGACTCAGCCGTCAACTCCGATATAAGAAAGACCCCTCACAGCAACCATAGAAGCTCGTGACGAAAGCAAAGTTAGGCCGTAGGTTTTTCGGCTGGGTTACTAGCTGCGCTCGCTTATCATCGGAGTATTATCGCCAATTCACCCCGCAGGTCTATTATTGAGAACAAGGGCAGGTACGTCAAACCGGTCGAACGGCAGGTAAATCGTCACAGGTGAAAGAGAATTGGCGAAAGTGTACTATACCTTTTCGCCATCAATGGGATTTTGTTTGCTTCGAAGTTCTTGAAGAATGTCCATTATTTGATAAAACTATGCTTGTTAATTGTATTTAAAGCATGGTATACAAGTATTCAGTACCTTTTTGTAGAGGTAATTATGCAGATGGCCCCAAGGTATCCGTTTTCAGTTTACCAAAGAATGAAGAACTACAAAGGAAATGGATAAATGCCATTCCACGTGCAAATATTAATCCATCAAAGAATTTTAAAGTAAGTGTTTTTTGTTTGTTTTTAAGAATGTGTGTTTAGTATATTTGAATTTATGTATCTATAAATCTTTTATATTCATATAAGCATTAAATTTTTTCTTAATTCATGAATTTCATTTCAGTATACAAATAATTTTACATTCTTTATTGTGTATATATATAGATATACACAAGTGTATATATATAGATATGTGTGTGTGTGCGTGTGTTATCAATACTTTTTTAATTCCTCTTTTTAAAACATAAAAAGTAAAAGCTGGACTTAAAATTTCAAAACAATAATAATAATAATAGAAATTTTGAAAACAATATGTAAAATAAAATCATATTTTGTTATTTGATTTGCAGTTGGAAGAAAATTTTGAAAATTTATTTTTTACAAAATTACAAATAACGAATTAATAATATTATAAAGATTGATATTTAATAATTCTACGAATACTGATAAAATTATTACTCTTATAAGTAATAGCATTATTTAAACCTCATAGTTCATAGTATAGTTAATAGTAATGACAATTTTCGATCACTTGATATTTATCTGTTAGTAAAATGTAGGCTTTTTTATTTAATTAGTGAAAACTATTCATTGCAGGTCTGTGAATTACATTTAAAAAAAGAAGATATTAGGAGAACTTCAGAATGCTACAATCCAGCAACGGGTGAGAAAATAGTGGCAACCTTAACACAACCAAGACTTAAGGATGATGCTTTGCCTACAATTTTTCATGGCTGTCCTGCATATTTATCAAAACATATTAAGGCCAGAGAAGCTCCAGAAAACATAGCTGAACGGAGAGAAAATGAGCAACTGCAAAAGACTCTTGAATTAAGTTTGAAATCATTTGAAGAATATCAATCAAAAACTTCCTTTCAAACTCTGGAAGAATTATTATTATTACTAAAGGATATTCAAATTCCAGATGTGTTTACGATTGTCAAAGCTGAAAATACAGTTATGTTTTTAGAAATATCTTCATTGCCAGTACCTGAATTATCGTTATCAATAATAATAGATGAAAATTTAATGGTAAGTGTTTTTTATCATAAAGTACCTATCACTGTGCATAATAATTTTAAATTACCAGTACAATTTACAAATATAAATGATTTGCTGTCTCTATTGCATGAATTTATAAATTACAATGGTTTTTCTTTTGATAAATTAAATAATTTAAAATCTTCAGTAAAAAATATTTGCTGCGAGTTAAAGCTAATTGTTCCTGAAAGAAGCCATGATTTAATAGATTTTTTATATGAACAAATTAATTTAATTGGTAAGTAAAACACCCCATAGATATAGTGCAGATCTTTTAGTATTAAGTAGTTTGTTAGATTCAATATCTCCTCATGCATATAGATTTCTCAGAAATAGATGTGTATTAATTTTACCACATCCAAGTACTCTTAATAGACTCACTTCATCTTATAATTTAGATCCTAAAGTGCAAGTACTGCAAGATAATTTCTTAAAATATGCTAAAGATAAATTTCAATATTTAAATAATTTTGACAAAGTTGTAAATTTAATGATGGATGAAATTAATTTAAAACCCTTTCTAGATTACAAATGTGGTGACATAATTGGAGCCTCATACAATTCAGGTAAAGCTGCAAATTCGGCATTTGTTTTCATGATACAAACTTTGAAATCTCCTTATAAGGATATAGTACATAACTTGCCAGTAAAAACAATAACCGCAGAATTATTGCACGAAGTGATTTCAAAAGTAATTAAAGGGTTACACAGTATAGGTTACAATGTTATTTGCATATCATCTGACAATAGGAGTGTGATTATTAGTAGCTGAATTTGGTTAGATTGAATAAGACTGTTTTGAGCATACATGCTGTTCTGGTATTCAATTATTTTAAAAATGAAATTTTAAAACTAAGAAGGGTATTCCAATCAAATTACAAAGATAAATGTATTCATTGTTAATTGAATATGAATATGTTTATAAATGTAAATAATGTAAAAACCTTTATATTTTACTTAATAACTATTTTTCGATTCAAACTGTCTATGTGCTTGTTTTTCTTTAATTTTCTTTATTTTTTATAGGTGATAATTAAGAGTTTTGGAAACGTTTTAATTAATATTAAACTTTTTTTTAGTTTTTTCTAAATGTTTTAATGCTTCTACAAAGGGGGAAAACTAAATAAACTACATTTTCATTCATCAATTTTTAATTGGTCAAGAAGTTAATTTCATGGTAACTATCCTAAACTCTACAATAAATAGTATAATCACTATGTGTAACGAGTGCATATAAAAAGTGATCTAATTTTTAATTAACAAGTAGAAAAAATTGTGAGTTAATACGTTTAAATACGTTCCCTCCTCGGAGTCGGGGGAAAGGTTGGCCTAACAATTGTGACGTCATTTCTCCCGTTGAAGGTCTTTCTATCTATCGGGGTTGACGACTCAGCTCGTGTAGACCCAGCCTTTGAACTTGTATGGCAAGTTCATACACTGCATAGCGTGATTAACGGTCATGGCACTAACGTCTAATTCCTTAGCTAGCTCTGGACTGGTTGAATACTGTTCTTCTTCCACAAGTTCGCACGGACGGGCTCCATCAAAACCTCCTAGATATGGAAAGCCTTACCACAGCTACGTCACCGAGCTTTGACGTCATCATTTGGACCACATTTAAAAGTTTGATAAAATAAATAAATTAAAAATTTCTGGTAAATACTTCAAATATTAGAAAATATCTCATATTAAACATTAAAATTAAAATATCTTTCTCATACAAAATTATTCAGTATGATCTATTTCCTTATCACATTACCTAATTAGTTATGGTTAAAACTGCCATTTGACGTAAAATTATATTTTTTATCTCAAGTTATTAAAATATTGCCAATCATGTGTAAATTCACCAGAAATTTTTAATTTATTTATTTTATCACAATCAAACTTTTAAATGTAGGCCAAATGATGACGTCAAAGCTCGGTGACGTAGCTGTGGTAAGGCTTTCTATATCTAGGAGGTTTTGGCCCCATCAACATCAGAAGCCGACCCTCTGTCTCTTGAGTATAAAGGTCAGTGTTTTTGAACTTTCGATACCAAGCCTTCACAGTGTCATATGATACAACAGCAGTACTTAAAGCTGTACACATGATTTGGTGACATTCTGTAGCTGACTTTTTGCAGCAGAACTGGAAGTAAATGATTGTTCTAATCTGGCAGAGTTACCATTTCAGACATCATGTACTTAATTATAGCAATATTTTTTCACAGACTTCACGACACGGTGTTCTTTAGTCCTTTTCTTTCAAATGCCAAAAACCGTTTGGCAAAATATGAGCAAACGTGAACTGTTTGCATAGACGATATTTGCGGTGGTGGGAAACTTTCGTTACAACCTAATATACAGGGTGATCTTTTTTAAAGTGACAGTGTTTGGAGCGCTCTGTAGCGTAATCTAATAGCCGAAATGGCACCAAACTTGATATTTAGACTAATCAAGATATGGGAAAAAGGATTACGTGAAAAAAAATTTAGTTCCAAACAGCGCCGCTAGAGCATTTTGTGGCGCTGCTGTAGCTTACAATAACGAGAATTAGCATAAAACACGGGTATCAAAGTAAAATGCAAATATTGTGCGATGACAGCGCCAGTAATAGGGGCTATAAAAGCAAGTAGTAGACAGCTCCGACAAATAATCTCAGCTGAAGTAAACAAGCTCCAGTGGACATGCCTCTCACGTTATCGGAACGTGCGTTACTGGTGAAGCTGTATTACATGAATCAACGTAATGCATCCGTTGCTCTTCGGGAATTTCGAACCAAAAAAAAAATTACGAAAGGGGCCTTTATCGCTGAATGGTCTTAAGAAAATGATTAAGAAGTTCGAGGAAACGGGGTCACTGACCATTCGCGCTGGGAGAGGACGTAAACCAGTATCAGTAGATGTAATAACTGATGTGGCAACTGGAATTGTCGAAGGATTGCTTGGAACCATTGCTGGTACTAGCAGCGCCCGGGGTGTAGCTCGACAATTGGACATTAATTATTCCACTATATAGAGAGTTTTGCAGCGCGTTATTGGATTTTACCCCTCCAAAATCAGTCGCTTGCACGAAATGAAACCAAGTGATTATGATAAGCGAGTGACATGCGCTCTATCGTTTCTTACCAGGGTGGAAATTGATGATGCTTTCCCATGGCACATTCTGTGGGGAGATGAGTGCCATTTTTATCTCAATGGGTCCGTAAACACACAAAATAGCCGAATTTGGGCTTCTGAGCAGCCCCACACCGTGCACGAAATCCCATTAAATCCCCCAAAAGTCACTGTTTGGTGTGGTTTCACAGCCGAATTTGTAATTGGGCCATTCTTTTATGAGACCATCACTCCGACAGTACCCCAAACGTGCACGATAAATGCAGAAAGGTACCACGAAATGCTGCAAACGTTTGTTATCCCACAACTTCAGCAAAGAAACTGTCTCCAACAGACGATCTTTATGCAGGATGGTGCTCCGCCACACAATAGTAATAGTGTAAAGCAGCTGTTGCGCCAAAACTTCACTGATAATAGAGTCGCAGTTTTTCAGTTGCATGGCCGCCTCGTTCCCCTGACCTCACTCCATGTGATTTTTGGCTCAGGGGTTATTTGAAATCCGGTTCTCAAGTTTATGTTGTTGGAGTCTCAAATTTGTCTACTCTAAAGGACAACATAAAAAAGACAGTGCGGAATATTCCTCGTGATATGTTACATACGGCTGTGGAGAACGTTGTGCACAGAATGCACGGTGTTATTTCTGAGAACGGTGCTCACATTGAATGTGGTCTACTTCCTCACCGGGGAAGTTAATGTACGAAATAAAAACATTAATAATTTAACTGCACGATAGTATGTGTTAGTATTTTTCTTTTCTCACATTTTATACATTGTACAGCGCCACAAAATGCCCTAGCGGCGATGTTTGGAACTAAATTTCTTTTCACGGAATCCTTTTTCCCATGTCTTGATTAGTCTAAATATCAAGTTTGGTGCCATTTCGGCTATTAGATCGCACTACAGGGCACTCCAAACAATGTCACTTTAAAAAAGATCACCCTGTGTATGCATAAATTTACGTTAAAATGAAATTTTTTAAGACTATGAAAACTAGTTTTGAGTATGAACTTGCCGTTGTGGTACTCTTTAAAAATATTTCTACTGCAAAACAAATAATAGATTTTATCAAAATCGGATAGGTTTATGTTGTTTAGAAGGCACGTTCACGATACATTTAGTTATCAGTATACGATTGATACAATATCTGATTTTTAGTGGGATTTTTTCTCCACAACCTTATCATGAACCATTTCAAACCGATAATGTTCTTTTGAGGTATAATGCAATGTTTAAACAGTTTTTAAAGCAAGCAAATTACGCCAAAATTGTATCATTACAAGTTACTAGTGTTAAGAAGTATCGCCATAAAATTAAGCACTTGATAGGTTATGTTAAACTTTTCTAAAAAATTTTGAAGCCTATTGTACACCGCGGTGTACAATCGGCTCCCTTCGTCCGTGCGCAAACTTACACACCGGCGGCGGTGTCTAAGGTACTATATAAATTAAGAAATACTTTCTTCCTGAGTTAGTAATGATGTTTTATTCCTAATGAAGAACTTAACCATTTTTACAGTTATCATTATCATCTGTTTCGCAAAACCAGTTTAACACTTTAACGCGCGGTGTCCTCGCCGTGGGGACACCAAACTCTTGACGTTTTGACTGTTGCCAGTCACGAAGAATAGATTTGATTTCTATAAAAATAGTTGCGGGTGACACAGTTCCACGAGAATCCTTTACTTTTTAGCACGTCATTTCCCATAAAAAAATTGTCACGATTATGTTTAACAGCACTGACATCTACTGGAAAATGGAAGAACACGAGAACAGCTGGATAGATTGCCCAATGCCGAAAAAAGGGTAGCCGTTGTCATCGCTCGACTTAACTACCAGCAAGATGGCGGACGATCGAAACGTTCATTTCGTGCCACTGATCTAGAGACCCTTTTTTGACGACAGCTTGCTGTGCTCGCACACAGCCAGCTGCTGTGCAGCGATGCACAGCTACTGCGTTGCAGCTGGCTCTGCTCGCGCACAGCCAGCTGCATCAAAAAAGGGTCTCTAGATCTATGGCACGCGATGAACGTTTCGATCGTCCGCCATCTTGCTGGTAGTTAATTCGAGCGATGGCACCGGCTGCCCTTTTTTCGGCATTGGGAAAGGGTTGCGCCTCAAAGGGTTAACAGTTTTCTCTACCTGGCAGAAACCTCAAGTAAGTAAGAATTTTATTCAAATCTTTTGATCGAGAAAAAAGTAACTTAGTTGAAAAGTAAATTTTTGGCAGACGACATGGTACAAAATGCATATTGATAGTTCAAAGTTGGGTCATTTCTGAAGCACATTTTAAGGGAGTAATAAATATATTCCGTAAGAGACAACTACAGAATCATTTGCACATTTCCGTAAACTTTGAGACCTCAAGATTTACCTAAATCATGAAAATAATGGTGTATTCCATTCAAACTTTCAGGACATTTAGAAGATGCAATGGTTTTAGCAATGCATCGAAAGTTTCTTGAATTTCCTTTTCCCGTTTCAAAATATTACTTACAAGCTATTTATATAAAAAATACCGAATTAAATGGTTTTTTCAGAAGTCAAAAAAAGCGCGAAAAGCGGAGCTGGTTAAAAATAGTACTGATTTTCAAAATAATTTGAAATCTAGTTATCTTGTTAAGGGTATACAATTCATCATTTCTTATGTGCATGTTGCGCAATATTCCTTCCGAATATATTTTACAAATTTCAGCATTCAACTTTAGCCAATCTTTATGAGTTACGTGGCACAGGATATATACGGATTACGGAGCTGACATTTTGACCACACCCCCTTGCACTCGAGGAATCATGTGATCTAGAGAGTGTGACCTGGGTATTTCGGACTAAGATGATCCCCCACATTGTCACGTGACTTTTCGAGTGCAAGTGGATGTGACTAAAATTTCAATATCGTAGTCTGTGTGGCTTATTAGATACACATAGGCTACGGTGCTCACATTTTAGCTACACCCTTTGCACCTGAAGAATCATGCGACCAACGGGTGTGTGTCCCTCTTAATCCATAGTAAGAAGGCCACATGCCCTAAGTCACATGACTCTTCGGAAAAGGGTGTGGCCAAAAACTAAGCTCTGTAGCCTTCATATCTCATCAGCCACGTATGACAGTACGTGGTTCAAATAAGGAGCATTGTTATTTAAGAAACATTTTCCTCTCCTGAAGCACTGAGGAGTACGAGTTAATTTTTATCCGCAAAAGAGACTGTGGGGGAAAAAGTGCCTTTTGATCAATATTTTGAAAAACAAAACTGTTTTGTATAGATCATAAATATCTATTAATATCCAACATTAGTAATTTAATACGATTTACAAATCTTTTTGTTCAGTATCCGCAAGGTTTTGTCGAATACATATTAAGAATACTGGCCAGTTCAAACGGATGCAATGGTTTAAAAAGTACCTAAAACGGTATTGTTTAAAAAAACTATTTACTAATTTAAAAATAAATCTGCATAAAAAATGAATCCTTTGAAATAAAATTCTTAGACAATCACACATTCAAATGATATAAGAATGAGGGTTACAGTGACCTCTCTGTTATACATGTTTTAAGGAACTGACTTCATAAATCGCGTATAAATGACTGTCGCGAATAACTGACAGAATCTTATTTTCTAACTATTCATCTAAATTATTAGAGACTAAACATTAAAAAAACAAAAAAAAACAATGATGTATAATATTTTTCAATTAAAACGAGTAATATTATTTTTAAAAATATTTAAATATACAATTTCGTTTAACTTTATTAATTCAAAAATAAATGAGAGACACCTACACCATTATTTTCCTATTCCTCGTGACGGGATCTTCCAAAATTCGCGCATAAAAGAGGGACGCGTGTAACTGAGAGGCGCATAATTGAGCGGCCACTGTAATTCCTTACTTCATTAAAAAATAGTTTACAAACAAAGTACATGATTGTTGGGTCACAACTTCTATAAATGAATCTTGAATTATTGCAAAATGCATAGTTGAATAGCTGAAAAATCGGGAAAAGGATGTTATTGCTTTTTGGCCTTTAGCTTCAATAAAACTGAAAGAAAACAAATTTTACCTCATGTCACACTGTCAGGGAATTTGAAGGAAAGATCACAACAGAATTTTAAATAAAAAACATCGTTTAAGCATAAATTATGCTGTAAGATGAAAGAAAGTGGGATTACAATTACTTAATTCCCTCAGGAATATAAACTATATTTGAAAATATATTTGAAAAAAGTTTCAAGTAGTTAAATGATTTAATAATCATACAAAATGAAAGTTTTTTTTTTAAATGCAGTAAAGAGATTTCAAAATAATACTATTAGATCATTGACAAGTAAAAGAAAATGACAATGGAATGAGATTTTAATGTTCTGTCTTCCGGGGATTTATACGAATTAGGGAGGCACGTTCTTGCAAGACTGAATAAACAGATTAAATGAAAATTTCTATTTAATTTGAGGCATTATTCTCATCAAGAAAACTTAAGGAACATTAGGGAGGATCGTTACATATTATTTATAGAATTACACAGTTGCCAACTGCTCCAAAATATAATCAACCACTATTTTAAACAGTAAATTTTGGCTTAAATTGTGGCAAATACTCTAAGCTGAACATAGGTGCTGATCAACATTTCGAAAAAATTTTTAGAAGAGATTACTGTATGAAAAAAGTGATTAATTATATTCCGGAGTAGTTGGCAACTCTAGAATTAGACTTCAGACTAGCCAACAGAAAATATAACAAAAATGTTACGTTTCATAGTATTGCACAATGCTTCTTAAGTCATAGCTGCCGACTACTCTAGATTATATAATTAACAAATTTTGTAGCAGAATACTTCTTAAGTATTTTTTTAATAATAGCCAGCTAATTTCCTTGTTGCAAACCCAACAGTTCTTTTTCAAATGTCTCGACTGTGTGCAATAAAATATTTCTAAAACATTCAAATTTGAAACAATATTTCTTAAAATAAGAAAAATTGGAATCAATTGGAATTTCAAAATGATTATCGTTAACTGCACGCACGTGATGAAAATACTGAGTTTTAAAAAAATCATGTATTCAAATTATTTTTAAGTTCTTATTTTAAGTTGTTTTCAGGCAAACTTTATTTTGTTGTAAGTTTCCGCTACTGCATCCTACTACTGCACTTGATTACTGCAATCTAGAGCAGATATTCATTGCAATACATTATGTTTATTGTGGTGGATATTTTTGTATAACAAACGCATTTTTCGCAAAATCGGACAATATAAATTTAAAACAATTGCAAATTCGTTGAAATTAACGTCCTTTCATTTTTTTAATCTCTTCATAAGAAAATTTCATTTAGAATTGTGAGACAGTTATCTTCGATTAAAAAATCTTTTTTACATTTTAACTACAGAATACAGTGCAAATTTCAATACAGTTCAAAATTTATTTGTTGAAAAATATTTGAAAGAATAATAACATGTATTACAACCTAGCATGGTGGAAGAGGTTATGAGAGTTTACATGATATTATTTTCCAAAAAAAATTCTTACACAATCATTGGCTTATCAAACAAGGCAATCATTGCTTAGATTGATTGCATTTTAAACAGCTTGCTTGGTATTTTTGAAAAGTCACTTTGAATAGCATTATATCGTTCAGCTTTGATATATTGATTCCTCTACATTTATCAAAACTCGAAGCACAGACGAGGACGTTATAAAATAATTTTCGAATCATCAATCATACTTGAACATCACATTTTCGGGTAAATGTCCATTGCACTCTTAAACAGCTTCACCATAAGCAAACATTTGGAGACATAACGTTTCATCCGGATAATCAGCAATGCTTTATTTAATATAAAACAAGAACTTTTTCTGTTATTAGAAATGCATTTTAATTATTAAAACTATAAGTATTTGGACACTGCATAGCTTTATTAGTATGCAACTATGTTTTTTCTTACGGATTTTATTGCTTTAATTGACACTTTCCGAGTATTAAGTTTAACATATTATAAACCAATGCGTTTTGTGTTCCGGCAAGCCTGCACAAGGGACATTGCCTACGGGAGTTGGGGGGAGTGTTCCTTGGTCAGAGGACTTTCAAAGGGGCTCAAAACGTATTCACTATTTGGCATTAAGTGATTATGAAAGTTAATATGTGTTACAAAAACATAATCATAATACGTTTTAAGTTTGTACAAATAAAAAAATGGTTCATTCGCACCTTCCAAATCAAGCCGTCCTTTGGACCTTTCATCTCAGTTAAGGTATACAGAAAACGTCATAATGTTAGTTAATTTCTTCTCGGAATTAATAGCCAGAGGTGTACTATATTTATCGAAAATTTAATCGTGGAATGCATATTGGATGTTCAACTAACAAAATATTGCTTTTGCGATTTCACATTTTGTAAACACTTGGATTTTTCAGGCATAAAATTTATCAAATATCACATTGTTGAGTTTAAGCAAAATTAATGTTCTACAAGGACACACTTTTTTCTAAATGATTAAGATCACTATTCTTACTATCTACTTCCATGCAAATACTCCTACATTTGTCTTTCACTGCTATTTAAAAAATTTAAAATTCTCGAAAACTGTACGATTTACCCTATAAAAAATTTCAAACCTTAATTTATATAGTACAGTTATTTAAGGGAAAAAAATGTTATTTCCTTTATCGATTTCGGAATCATGTTTCGCAACTCTAATTAACGGAAATTTTATGGTCTTAGCGTACGGAATTGATTTTTGAGTCTGAAAGTGTCCGTCCCTTCATAGTGGATAACGCTGGCCGTCCATTGGGAGCTCTCAAATGGCCCGTAATTCGGTACTTAGTGGTGGTGAATGCTTAATGAGCAAGTGCACGCTCATTGATTATAGCAACATGGCTGCCAAATACACGGGAATAAAATTACCCACATTCCGCAAAATCTACTTACCTCAGATTTTTTTTACAGCGACCACTTCGTAACTTTTATTGTATTCTATCACATAAATTTCCTGTCTAAAAAAGTGGTTAATTATATTTCGGAATAGTTGGCAGCCTTGTCAGCACCGATTAGTTAGTGTTGCCACAAATCGGCTTTCAGAGATATGTTTCAGTTTGAGAGTTAGGCATAAAAAATTCCCAGTAAACTCTTGCTTTCTTCCTTTGAATAAGTAATTGGCGTATTTGGGATATAATATAATGTTTAGAGAAAAGAGGTTATTATTATATCATAAATAATGATTGAAAAATAGTGATGATGGGATAACTGATTAATAATGAAACTAATGAATTACAATTATCGTCGAATTTATCACAATAAATTTCATTTGCATATACAAGTAATAAGCAAATTACAACATTTATATAAATATTTCCGTCACACTAGATTTTTTTTCTATTATTTTTCCCCCATTGGAAAATTATACTAAAATGGCTGTTCCGACATTGCCTCAATACTGGAAATTCCAGTTTTCATTTTATAACGTGGACTTCTTTTGTAAAGTTATGTGTTATTTATACTGTCGATGGTAGCAAAATATTCCTTTTGCATATATTGTTCTGAAAACTACCGCTTCTTATGTGTAAACTGACGTTAAAACATAAATAGTGAATCACAGCAGAAAATATTTAAACAGAGAAGCTGCGATTTTTTCCGCTTTAAAACCGGTTTCTGATTGTATATTTATGCTGTATGCTTTGTGTTGATTTTCTGATAATGATTTTCTTACAGTGTGTCCAACAAACAACACCCTGACTTAAAAATAAAAATCTCAAAGGAGAAAAAAAGTAGGAGGGTGTAGCAAAAGGTATGCTTATCGTGTAAACTGCAACATTTGGAAACGGAAGTTTCGAAAAAGTAGTTACAAAAAACGCTAAGAGATCATTTTGTAACCGCTCGCCTCAAAAAAGGTAAGCTTCCATATTCTCCCAATCTGACTCTTTGTGATTAATTTCTGCTCGCCACATTGCAAGACACTGTCAACAGGAACCATCCCAACATGCTTTACGAGCTTGAACAACGCGTCCCCCCATGTAGAAAGCCCAACAACTGAAATTTTGACGTCATACTTGGCCTTAAAATAATGTCGTGTCATCAAAGTTTTACCTTCATTATGTAAAACTACTTAAATTTTATTGTGATTGCTACATGTATTAGAAAATATCTTAAGTTGAAGATAAAAAGTAAATAAATACCTTTGTGATAGAAATTTATTCACCATGATTTATTTCCTTATCTCATTACATTATTAGTTACAGTTGAAAACTTGCCCTTTGTAGTAAAATACAATTTTCTATCTCAGATCATTAAAGTGCTGTTTTGAGTAAAATCACAAGATATCTTAAATAGTATTACTTTTTGAAAAGAAGATTGCGATGATGTCATGTTCGAAGACGTACTGATGACGCGAAAGCTTGGTGAAGTAGCAGTTGTTGGGTTCTCTATATCTTGGAAGAGTTGGCTTGAATTGTCGATTTCTGTAGCGTGTGCATACATTTCTTTTGAAAAATTACGGGCTTTCAAAACAAGTTTTATTATCCGTTTGCGCGACTTCTGGTTGCCATGAAGGTGGACATTTTAAAAAGATTGTGCCGTGACTGGTGGTACAGAAAGAGTTCATACTTATACATGATGATTGTAGATCGATTTGACACGCAGCACCATCTGTTGACAGCGGCCTACGCAAGAGGGTGTTTCGGGTTTCTGACACACTTATCGATTTTTGTAAGCATAAAGTCCACAAGGTTTTCAATTCCCAGTTATCTACTACGGCTTTTACCATTAATAATACATTCATATGCTTTCCCCCTCAAAGAAAGTCTCTATATGCCACTGTATGCTAGCAGTTATCGTGACTAAGATTTCGAAGCTTCTGTGTAACATTTTTATAGGTTACATAATAAACATGTCCTTTGCTGCTTTATTTTACTAATCTGTTTTTTATAAATCGAGGCGTTATTAACTGGACACCCTTTAATAAAATGACAGGTGATTTAATGTATAGTAACACACAATTCAGGAGGCATCAATAATCGATATTAAGTTTGTACTATATCAGTAAGTAAACGAATGTTATTTCAGCTCTGAAATAGTCTGGTTGTTTTAACTAACGGGCTGTTTTTCTTTAATCACGTATAATATATACGGGGAAAAACTCTGAATGATTTCTGCCACTCAGTGAATTTGAAGACCTCCTAAGAACTCAAGAACCTCCTAAGAAAATCTTCATTTTGTAAAGGTTTTAAATATTTACAAATAGTTCACGTTTACTCGAAATGCATCTGGACTGAATTTATAAATAATGAATACTAATATCTTTTAGTGTTATTTGTTTGCTATTTGTTTAATTTTAAAGTTGCTTTTAAAAAACTAACCTAAGAATTGACGCTTTATATTAATTTGTCAAAAGTTTAAGTAACATTTAATGTTCCTTAATTTTTTTTTTGTAGTATACCTCAATACAAGTTTGGTCTTGCATGAAAAAAATAGATTTGGATTACCTAATGTCGTTATCAGTTTACCCAAAAATGAATGTTTTTAATTTCATGCTTCTAAGAAATAAACTAATTATGTGATATTGTTGCATGCACACAGAAAACCATTTAAATTTTAATAAATTATATTTAATTATGTGTAACGTAAATTTAAGTCTTCTGCTTAGTTTTTCAGACTTTCTGACAAATATAAAGTAATCTCTGCATTGTTTCACATTTATCAGAACTCGTAGCGTAACACAGCAAAACGGTCTCTTGCAAAACAGCATAGCTGCCAACTACTACGGAATGTAATTAACCACTTTTTTAATCATGATTTTTTATCTTAAAATGTTGCATATGTTATATGCAAGATTATGAGGTGGTTACTGTTTTGAAAAAATACCCAAAAAAGTACCGTTTATAAAAATTGATCAATTATATTCCATAGTAGTTGGCAGTAATGAAACAGTATACAGTCATCAACTGCATTCCGGCATTGAATAAGAAAGGATAAAAACGAAACAAGTTATATATATACCACATGTTTATAATAAGAAACATTAAGACACAAACAGGAACTGAATAATATTTTTATTTATATGATTCAAACATTGGAATCCCAATTCTTTTCCTCATAATAAAACTTTCGATAAATAGTCATCGAATATTAAAATATTCTAATGAAAGGATGCTTTCTATGTTCCTAATATTCTAACGAAAGGATGCTTTCTATGTTCCTAATATTCTAACGAAAGGATGCTGTCTTATGTTCCTGTAAAGATAATTCGTATATCGGAAGTAGATATTGTTATAATCTACGCATTTTGTTATAATTCAATAATTGCACCTAACTACTATCCATTAGCATCGGTGTCTCTTTCCTCTCAGAATATTCCATATTTTATATATTAACAATGTACCTTTTAAAAACTCCTTTGAACAAACAGTGGACTTTAATATAATTAAAAATTGCATTTTCATGTATCATATGAGGACAATCACTGGCATAAGAAGCCCAAAATGAATAAAAGCAAAAAAAAATTTATTCCACATTTTTCCTGAATTAATTAGAGAGCGCTGTTTGGGAAAAGTTCCGCCCTCATAGTGAAAATTGACGCCTACAGTGAACTAAATTGTTTTACAGTATCAGCAATGTACATTCGAAGTTAAATAGAGAAGTATATTGCCATCATCACAATAGACGATGAAGGAAAAGGACAATTGAAATAATACGTACTCACAGTATTAAGATTATGTATGGGTTTTAGGAGTTTAGGAGCAGGGGTGAAACAGCATATAAGGTGGACGGAGATGTAACCTGGATTCTGGCTACTGTTTGTACAAACTTACGAGAGCACAGTGTTATTTTGGAGAAATGTGTTTTACTGTATAGAAAATTCATATTTATTAACATGAATATCACTTCTTTGTTGTTTTTGGACTTTTACTTTGTTTTAAAAGTGATGGTTATTAAATTGCAGTTTATAAAAACATAACCAACATTCTTTTATAAATTAATCATAAATTGTAGAAACCAGACATTTAAATAAGCAATAATGTATATACCTTTTTATTTTGGACGAGACGATGATTTCGGCGTTGGCGATATTTCCTATATATCACGTAACCCTGACTGCTTGGTCGGGTTGTGTCTACACCTCCTAGATAAAAAAGCCTAACAACTCCTACGTCACCGAACTTTGACGTCACTGTAAGGCCTACAGTTAAAAGTTTTATTTACACAAAATAAAACTGTAAAAAGTTTCTGGTGAATTTACTCATGAATAAGAATATTTTAATAATTTGAGATAAAAAATATAATTTTATGTCAAATGACAGTTTTTAAACATGACTATAATTAGATAATATGATAAGGAGACAGATCGGAATGAATTATTTTGTATGAGAAAGGTACTTTAATTTTAATTTTTTATTTAAGATATTTGCTAATGTTTGAAGCATCCACCAGAAATTTTACATAGTTTTACTTTGTGAAAGTAAAACTGTGATGACGTCATCAGTTGAAGGCCTAGTGATGACGTCAAAGTTTCAGTTAGGCTCTCTGCACGTAGGAGGTGTTGGTTGTGCCGAGGAGATTATGTGTCGATTGATCTGCTTCAATCTACGCAGTAAAATAGAACATTCGTGCAGCCAGTCAATTTTAGTTTTCGGCGGAACCAAGTGGTTCGTTACTTTTCAGCATGCAGCATAACTTGTTCATTCATAGGGACACTCAAAAGAATTCTAATACATTACGCTATATGGACATCTCGGTAATTATTAAATCGATTCTAAGGATATTTCACTGAAAGCTGCACTATTCCTGAGTAACATAATCTAAAATTCATGCATGCAGCATAATTTACAGGAACACGCATTTTCAACAGTGACGTCAAAGTGATGAAACAGTATACAGTCATCAACTGCATTCCAGCATTGAATAAGAAAGGATAAAAACGAAACAAGTTATATATGCTACATGTTTATAATAAGAAACATTAAGACACAAACAGGAACTGAATAATATTTTTATTTATATGATTCAAACACTGGAATCCCAATTAATATGCTCATAATAAACTTTCGAGAAATAGTCATCGAATATTAAAATATTCTAATGAAAGGATGCTTTCTAAGATACATATACCTGTAAAGATCATTCGTTTTACAGAAGTAGATATTGTTATAATCTACGCATTTTGTTATAATTCAATAATTGCACCTAACTACTATCCATTAGCATCGGTGTCTCTTCCCACTGAGAATATTCCATATTTTATATATTAACAATGTACCTTTTAAAAGCTCCTTTGAACAAACAGTGGACTTTAATATAATTAAAAATTGCATTTTCATGTATCATATGAGGAGAATCACTGGCATTAGAAGTCCAAAATGAATAAATGCAAAAAAAATTTTATTCCACATTTTTCCCGAATTAATTAGAGAGCGCTGTTTGGGAAAAGTTCCGCCCTCATAGTGAAAATTGACGCCTACAGTTAACTAGTTTGTTTTACAGTATCAGCAATGTACATTCGAAATTAAATAGAGAAGTATATTGACATCATCACAATAGACGAAGAAGGAAAATAACAATTGAAATAATACGTGCTTACAGTATAAAGATTATGTATGGGTGTTAGGAGTTTAGGAGCAGGGGTGGAACAACAGATAAGGTGGACGGAGATGTAACCTGAATTCTCGATACTGTTTGTACAAAGTTAAGAGAACATAGTGTTATTTTGGAGAATTTTTTATTACTGTATAGAAAATTCATATTTATTAACATGAATATCAGTCCTTTGTTGTTTTTGGAGTTTGTTTTAAAGTGATGGTTATTAAATTGCAGTTTATAAAAACATAACCAACATTCTTTTATAAATTAATCATAAATTGTAGAAACCAGACATTTAAATAAGCAAAAATGTATATACCTTTTTTATTTTGGTCGTGATGTGTCATTGGTGAAGGTATATTTTCGTATAAATCCAACACCTCTTAGATATGCAATGCATGAGAACAGAGACATTTACGTCATCACTAGCTCTACTAATGTGACGTCATCACACATTTAATTTCATGAAGTAAAACTATTCAAATTTTGTGGTGAATTTACTCCCCCATAAAACATTTTAATGATTTAGGATAGTAAATTTAACGACAAATAGAAAATTTCAACTATCACTATTTATATAATATGATATAGAAAAAAAAATCATAATAAATTACTTTTTATCAGAAAGGTATTTTAATTTTTATCTTCAACTTAAGATATTTCTAAAATTCGTATCATTCACCAGAAATTTTAAATATTTTTACTTTCTCAAAGTAAAGCTGTGATGACGTCATCTTAGAAGACCTAGTAATGACGGAAAAGCTTCTGTTCTCAGGCCTTCTCTGTCTAGGAGGTGTTGATATATCACGTAAATCTGACTGCTTGGTCGGGATGTGTCAACACGTCTTAGATAAAGAAAGCCTAACAACTCCTACGTCACCGAACTTTGACGTCACTGTTAGGCGTGCAGTTAAAAGTTTTATTTTCACAAAATAAAACTATGAAAAGGTTCTTGTGAATTTACTCATGAATAACAATATTTTAATAATTTGAGATAAAAAATATAATTTTGATGTCAAATGATAGTTTTTAACCATGACTAATTAGTAGGGATCGACCGATACCATATTTTAACCGATACCCGATACTTTTTTACAAGGGGTTGTATACATATCAACAAAGAAAATTCCCTGTCACTTACATACGGAAAAATGCAGAAAAAGAAAAAAAAATTCTCCAAATGCAAGTGATGGGAAACGTGGTCTATATAACATAACTGCCACCTCTCCCAACACTTTTGGTAGTTTTCCACCACAATTCTAAACAACTGTCACTACACATTTGGACTTATTTTAATCATAAATTGGTATGTAGAAATTAGTGGTGGGAAATCTTTGGTAGATGTGAAATGTTAAATTTTGTATTATAATATGTATACAATCCCTTGTGAAAAAGTCTCGGGTATCGGTTGAAATCTGGCATCGGTCGATCCCTACTAATTAGATAATATGATAAGGAGACAGATCGGAATGAATAATTTTGTATGAGAAAGGTATTTTAATCTTAATTTTTTATTTAAGTTATTTTCTAATGTTTGAAGCATCCACCAGAAAGTTTACATAGTTTTACTTTGTGAAAGTAAAACTGTGATGATGTCATCAGTTGAAGGCCTAGTGATGACGTCAAAGTTTCTGTTAGGCGCTCTGCACGTAGGAGGTGTTGGTTGTGGCAAGGGGATTATGTGTCGATTGATCTGCTTCAATCTACGCAGTAAAATAGAACGTTCGTGCAGCCAGTTAATTTTAGTTTTCGGCGGAACCAAGTGGTTCGTTACTTTTCAGCATGCAGCATAACTTGTTCATTCATAGGGACACTCAAAAGAATTCTAATACATTACGCTATATGGACATCTCGGTAATTATTAAATCGATTCTAAGGATATTTCACTGAAAGATACACTATTCCTGAGTAACATAATCTAAAATTCATGCATGCAGCATAATTTACAGGAACACTCATTTTCAACATTACTTTTAATTTACATTGTCCACTTATCTTCAATAGATAAAGAAACCAAAAAATTAATGTTTTTAGTAATAAAATGAGAGAAATTCAATAATTTAACTACGCGTTACTGATATAAGTTAGTATTAGACTAATGTTATGTTACTACGAGAAAACTATTCCTAATTTTACAGAAAATTTGCTCATCTTCTTCGTTAATACATTCGCTTGCACTTTACAAAATTAAGTAGCTGCAAAATTTTACGCTTTTTTTTCTGAAGATTTCCAGCGACAAATTTCAGAAAAATTCGTTTGATGTTAAAATTTTTAATTAATCTTAAAATTTTAAGAGGAGGTAACTAAAAAGGAGATAGTGAGGGAAAATCTTCCTGAAAAATTTGGAATGAAATTATATCGAATCATATTTCAAGTAAATTTACGTCTTCTACTTTTAATCTCGGCACTGCTTCATATTTATCAGAACTCGTAGAATGAGAAGACGAAACGGTCTCTTATAAAGCAGTATAAAGTCATCAATTACATTTTAGCCTCAAGTAAGGAATGAAAAAAATAAAACATTCTACAACTGACACACAATTATAAATAGAAACATGAAGAAAATGAGAGGAACTGAGAAATATTTTTTATTTATATGATTCAAACAATAGCATCAAATTCCTTTTCCTCAAAATGAAACTTTTGAGAAATATTCATCAAACGTCTAAATATTCTAATCAAAGAAGGGTTTTTAAAACACATGTACCTCAAAAAATAATTCGTTTTACTGAAGTAGGTTTTACAATCATTTGCGCATTTTATTTTTATTCAATAATTGCACCTAACTACTATCCATTAGCATTCGTGAATATTCCCACTCAGAATATACCACATATTATATATTAGCATTGTGCCTTTTAAAAATTCCTTTGAAAAAACAGTGAACTTTAATATAATGAAAAATTACAATTTCATGCATTACATGATTAACATCACTGGCATTAGAAGCACAAAATGAATAAATACATAAAAAGCTACATTTATTCCGCATTTTTCCCGAATTAATTATAGAGCGCTGTTTGGGGAAAATTCCACCCTCAGAGTAAAAATTAACGCCCATAGGGAAATAGTTTGGTTTCCAGTATCAGCAATGTACATTCGAAATTAAATAAAGTAAGAGAAGTACATTGACACCTTCACAATAGACGATGAAGGAAAATGACAATTGAAGTAATATGTTGTCACAGTATAAAGTTTATGTATGGGTTTTTGGAGCAGTGGAAGAACTACAGTTAAGATGGACGGATTTGTAACCTGAATTCTGGCTACTGTTTGCACAAAGTTAGGACAGCACAGTGTTATTTTGGAGAAATGTATTTTACTATAAGACTAATATGAATATCGCTTTTTGTTTTTTTTGGACTTTGTTAAAGTGATGGTTATTACATTGCTGTTAATAAAATATAGCCAATATTCTTTTGTAAATTAATCAAAAATTCTAGAAACCAGAAATTTAAATAAGCAATAATGTATATACCTTTTTATTCTGCGCATGGTGACCTTGTGGGTTTGAGGTTTTGTCGGTATACATCACGTAACCCTGATAGTTTGGTCGGGTTGTGTAAAGGGGAAATTGTAACGCTTAATCTGCTTCCAACTATATTGTGAAATAGAACGTTCGTGCTGCGAGTTAATTTTAATTTTCTACGAAACTGAGTGGTTCGTTACTTTTAGGGTATTACTTTTCCCTTTACACGTCGATTTAAGGCTTAGCAAATGATATGGCTTTCGAAGAGCAGTGTACTACAAAGTGTGCCTTGATATAATTTTAAAAAAGCAATAAGCAATGTTAATTTTTTCTTTCATTGATTAGTGAGCATATTACTCACATTACTTGGCAGACGTTTTGTTTTGAAGTACTTTTTTTTCACCTGAACTTCACAATATATAGGCTTAGTATTATTTTTTAATAAATTAAAGAAAAATCCCACACACACAAAGCAAACAGGAATTTATATACAGTAAATTGTAGACACTTTATTATCAGTTGTATTGGTTATCGTAACATTTTGATAACTCTTTTGGGTCATAATCCTAAATACGTGACCTTCGAGAAGAATGCCTTGGATGAAATTGGATGATAATTGGATGAAAATGTAGTAACTAGTCTTTTATTATATTAAAACAAGTATTTATTCCGCATCATGATTGCAAACCAGAAAAAAGAAAGTACTAGAAAGAAAATTTGAATACTTGACACTCATAAGAAACAAGATATACAGTAGATGACAGCTTTTTGTTTGAATTGTTGACAGAGGGAGTTAAAGAAATTGATGAACTAGTATTGATTTAGTAGTTGTTAAATATTAAAATTTTAAACAATGTATGTTCAAATGATGAAAATTTTAATCAGTTTACAGTTCAAAGAGATTGTCGCTAACAAAGAGCATGTGATAAAGCATATTAGTTATTAAATAAATTCGGTTACTTAAAATTATTTTAAAGCTCCAAGCAACACCTCCTACATTTAGAAGGTCTGAGAACTGAAGCTTTTACAAAATCGCAACGAATTTAAGCAGACAACATCGAAATTTTTATTTACAAAGTAAAACTATTTAAAATTTGTGGTGAATGATACAAATTTTAAATTGAAGATAAAAATTAGAATACCTTTCTGACAAAAAGTAATTTATTATGTTCCATTTATATATCATATTATATAATTAGTGACAGTTAAAATTTCCTATTTGTCGTAACATTTAATTTTCTATCGTAAATCATTAAAATGTTTTATGTGGTAGTAAATTCACCACGGACTTTGGATAGCTTTACTATGTGAAAATAAATGTGCGATGACGTCACTTTAGCGGACTAAGTTATGGCGAAAAACTTTCCGTTCTCGGGCATCGTATAACTAGGTGGTGTTTTTTCAAGCCGGTTGTTAAATCACCACCTCCTAGATACAGAAGGCCTGAAAGCTAAGTTTTTACGTCAGCACTAGGTCTTCAAAGATGACGTCATCACAGTTTTCATTTCACAAAGTAAAACTATTCAAAGTTTCTGGTGGATGATACAAATTTTAGAGAATATCTTAAGTCAACGATAAAAATTAAAATAACTTTCTGATAAAAAATTATTTATTATGATGTATTTCTATATCATATTATATAATTAGTGATAGTTAAAATTTCCTATTTGTCGTAAAAATAAATTTTCTATCTTAAATCATTAAAATGTTTTATGCGCTAGTAAATTCACCACAAACTTTGACTAGTTTTATTTTCTAAAAATAAATGTGTGATGACGTCACTTTAGTGGACCTAGTGATAACGTAATAGCTTCTGTTCTCAGGCCTTGTCTATCTAGGAGGTGGTGGTTAAATTCGCCATAGCCTTCTTAAGTAAGGCCAGATTGCTTGAGGAAAGCGTCACCCAAAGTCGACCTATATATAAATAAAATGAAAATATGTCAAATAAAATAAAACTTCTGGTTGCTCAATGTCATTTTATCAAATTTATCACTGCTTGAAAACATATCTTCAGATTAAAAGTTAAAATTATGTATACATTAAACATTGGAGCTGAAATCACAATTTATAAATGCATTTTTAGTATCACATTTAATTTTTAAACAATAATAAATCAAGGTAAATGCCAGAAACAATGAATTTTATAAACGTATGATAAGCAACATCAATCACAACATTGCATTTTTTAATTTTACGTCTAAATTGAGCCTACATAGGATGACTCAATATTTGAGCCAGCAGGCATTGTTAACGAAGGTCACGTCATAGCTCCCAACTTTTAAGGAATATAATTACCCACTTTTTCAAAATGATTAATTTTCAGCTTAGAATACAGCTAAACTTTTCAGTTAGATGTGTTAGGGCACCAGAGGAAAGTTTTAAGACATTACTATTCCTCAAAAGTGGTCAATTGCAGAGCTGCCAAGTCTCCGGCTTTTTTCGGGAGATTTCCCACCACTAATTTTTACTTAAAATTTACTGTTAAATAAGTCCAAAAATTTAATGCTAAATAGAACGGTCTAAAAATTGTGGTGGGAAATCTCCCGGGAAAAGCCGGAGACTTGGCAGCTCTTCAATTGTATTCGGTGAAAGTTTGCAGCTGTGGGTATTATGAGGGTCAGTGCACAATGGACGTCAAACCGGATTGATGGGCTAAAATTCATATTTTAAGCAGTTTTTTAAGCAAATTACTCTTTTTTAGGTCTCTGTAGCTATATGGTAATGCACATTATTATTACATTCTAGAGAACATGTTAGCTGCAAAAATTTTAAATTTCTGCTGCTGATTATTGTGATAATTTATTATAACAAAAACAGTTTTCACAAAATAGGACACTATCTAATTGACTGACTGACTGAAGTACGGTCATACGTGTATTAAAAACAAGATCCAAAACGAACTTTTATTCCTATAACACAGCCGTAGAAAAATATATCGAGAACTAACTTAATTTTATTACAATTTTGAATAATAGTCATATGCGTTGCCAAACTTATAGTCTCCTGATAATCTAGTGATTCCGTGTTTCCTGTTTCCTTATATTCGGGAGCACCTTAGCGTAGGTTGCCTTATCTCCAGTGAAGAGGGATAGTATCTTGTGGTGAATATCTTGAGGTGTTTCACTATCTAATTGAACCAGTTTCAAATTGATTTAAATTAAAATCCTTTCATTTTTTTAATTTTCTTTATAAGAAAATGTCATTTACGGTTTTATGACAAGTATCTTCGATTACAAAAATAACAGCTTTCTTACATTACAGAAAATAGTGCAAATGGCCTAATATATTTCGGAATTAATTTATTGAAAATTATTTTATGGAAGAATCCGTAGTTTTTCTTTTGAATTTAAATTGTGAACAATTAGTACTTCTTATTACTTCTTAAAATACATCTGATTAGGTGGAACACTCAAACTTCCAGCAGATACTTCCATTAATTTTACTTCCAAATATTTTTGTTCGTATTATATCTTTCTTGTTTTCGCGCACTGCATTGATTAAATTATTTATGTAATGAATTGCAAAATTTCCTTTCATATGAATCCTTCAATATGTCTCTGATACTCACATTTTCTTTTCTCTGAACTGAACCATAAATGATACGATATAGTCATATGTAAATTGAAAATCAGTACTGCTTTACTTTTTCTCATTAAACAGTATTAACGGAATATCCAAAAATTCTTTCAAAACAATTTGTAAGTTACTCTGCCATAACAATAGTAATGCCTCACAATGGCACAGTGGTTATATCACTGGAAATGATAGATGGGCAATGTGTGAAGGTCCCGGGTTCGGGTCCCATCGCGCGTCCGTCGACCTAAACGTTCGGAATTTTCCGTAGTTTTTTCCGACACTTAGCGTAAATACGGGTTGTATACGCTAATACTTTAAAAAAATATTGTGATGGCTATTTTTGTATAACAAACGCAGTTTTCACAAAACTGGACACTATAACTTTAAAGCAGTTGCAAATCCATTTAAATTAACGTCCTTTCATTTTTTATCTCTTCATAAGAAAATTCCGTTTACCATTCTGAGACAATTATCTTGATTAAAATAAGCTTTCTTATATTTTAACTACAGAATGCAGTGCAAATGGGTCAATACAATTCAAAATGTATTTCTTGAAAAATATTTCAAAGAATAACGTTAATCTTTACTTTTGAGTTTAATTCACGTGGATATTAGTACTTTGATTACACTAGCTTTTATTTTGGTCTGGTACTGCTTTTCACTGAAATATATATTTTTCGTAATTTGGCAATAGATGGCAGCACAAGTAGCGAAAGGAGTTGCCCTTTCTGCAGGTCATACATTTTTCTATTACTATTTCATCTATTACTTTATTACTCATATTGCTAGGTGCTGTTTTATTATTTTCTTCCCTAAAATTTTATACTTTTCATATTTTATACGTATTCAAGTGAAATGTTTTTAATCGTAGACCCAAGTAATATTTCTAATTTTCAATTAATTAATTACCTTCGTTTAGAAATTCACTTAATGTTTCATATGTACTCACACTGCAATCAGAACATTTTATATTTTCTTTTACTTTCCAATTTCACAGCAGAAAAAACCATGTATTAAAACTTAGCATGATGGAAGAGGATATGAGAGTTTACATGATATTATTTTCTAAAGAAAACCCTTACAATAAGACAAGGCAATCATTGATTAGATTAATTGCATTTTAAACAGCTTACTTGGGATTTTTGAAAAGTCACTTTAAATACCATTATATCTTTCAGCTTTGATTTATATATTCCCCTGCATTTATCAAAACTCGAAGCGCATACAATGTCTTTATAAAATAATTTTCGAATCATCAATCATGCTTGAGCATCACATTTTCGGATAAAATGCCCCTTGCACTCTACAACAGCTTCACCAAAAGCAAACATTTGGCTACATAAAGGTAAACATTTCTACCGGATAATCGTGAATTCTTTAAGAACTGCGTGTTGGCCTTAAGTGATTCTGAACAAATATATGTTGCGAAAACATAATCATAACAAGTTTTAAATTTGTACAAATCCAAAAATGGTCCATTCGCATTTTCCAAATCAAGAGGTCCTTTGGACCTTTCCCTGAGTTAAAGGTATACATAAAACGCCATAATGTTTCAATTCTTCTCAGAATTAAAAGCCCGAGGTGTGTTATATTTTTCGAAAATTTAATCTTGGAATGCATTTTGGATCTTCAACTAACAAACTATTCCTTTTGCGCCTTCACATTTTGTAAAGTCTTGGATGTTTCATGCATGTAATTTATCAAATTTCGCATTGCTTAGTTTCAGCAAAATATTGTTCTACACAGACACACTCTTTTCTAAATGATTGAGAACACTCTTTTTGATACCTACTTCTTGTAAATACATTTGTCTTTCACTGCTATTTAAAAAAGTTTAAACTCTCAAAAAGTGTACAATTTAACCTATAAAAAATAGCAAACCTTAATTTATATAGCAGAGTTATTAAAAGGGGAAAATATTTTTTGATTTCGGAATTATATTTCGCAACTCTAATTAACGGAAATTTTATGGTCTTAGCTTACTTAATTGATTTTTGATTCTGAAAGTGCCGCATTCTCTGATGAACTGAACTTAATATCAATCTTGTATGATATAGCACCCATACACACTTCCCGCCAGGTGGTGTAGTGGCTAACGAAACATTTTATCACGCCTTGTGCCAAGGTTCGAATCCCGGCTTGGACGTGGATGTTAACTTGTCCGTCCCTTCATAGTGGATAACGCTGGCCGTCCATCAGGGGCCCCTTTAATAAAATGGCCAGTAATTCGGGGCTTAGCCGTGGCGAATGGTTGATGAGCAAGTGCCCGCCATTTGAAAACAAATATATATATATATATATATATAGCACCCATAGCTGCCAACTACTCCGGAATGAAATTGCCCACTTTCAGTAAAACTACTTTTCTTAATATTTTTTTTTTACTATAGTAACCATTTCGTCTATTAAGCGGTTAATTATAATTCGGAATATTTCGCAGTCTTGATAGCACCGATTATTGTTGCTACAAATCGGCTTTCAGAAAAATTTCCTTTAAAGAGTTTGGCATAAAAAATTTCAAGCAAACTATTGCTTTCTTCTTTTATTAAGTAATTGACGTATTTTGGAATATGATATAATGGATAGAGGACATTATTACAAAATAAAATGTTGGATCATTGAAAAATGGTGATGCTGGAATAACTAATTAATAATGAAACTGATGAATTAAAATTATAGTCCTCTTTATCAGAATAAATTTTAATTACATATCGATGTAATGAGAAAATTACTACATTTACATAAATGTTTCCGTACCACTAGATTTTTTTATCCCAATGGAAAATTATACTAAAAAGGCTATTCCAACATTGTCTCAATACTGGAAATTCCAGTTTTCATTTTATAACGTGGACTTACTTTCTAAAGTTATGTTTTATTAATACTGTTTATGGAGTACTTCGTATCTCAGCATAAAGTAAACAAAATTTTTCTTTCTTTTCTTTCTTCATTTTTAAATGGTATTCCTGAAGGGTTTTCTATTGAAAGCAAATGTGTAGCAAAATAATCTTTTGGATATTTCGTTCTGAAGATAACCGCCTCTCATGTCTAAACTGACGTTAAAACATAAATAGTGAATCACAGCAGAAAATATTTAAACAAAGAATCTGCGATTTTTTCCGCTTTAAAACCGGTTTCTGATTGTATATTTATGCTGTATGCTTTCTGTTGATTTTCTGATAATGATTTTCTTGCAGGGTGTCCAGCAAACAACACCCTGACTTAAAAATAAAAATCTCAAAGGATAAAAAAAGTAGGAGGGTGTAGCAAAAGGTATGCTTATCGTGTAAACTGCAACATTTGGAAACGGAAGTTTCGAAAAAGCAGTTACAAAAAACGCTAAGAGATCATTTTGTAACCGCTCGCCTCAAAAAAGGTAAGCTTCCATATTCTCCCAATCTGACTCTTTGTGATTAATTTCTGCTCGCCACATTGCAAGACACTGTCAACAGGAACCATCTTACCATGCTTTACGAGCTTGAACAACGCGTCACCCCATGTAGAAAGCCCAACAACTGAAATTTTGACGTCATCACTTGGCCTTAAAATAATGTCGTGTCATCAAAGTTTTACCTTCATTATGTAAAACTACTTAAATTTTCTCGAGAGTGCTACATGTATTAGAAAATATCTTAAGTTGAAGATAAAAAATAAATAAATACCTTTGTGATAGAAATTTATTCATCATGATTTATTTCCTTATCTCATTACATTATTAGTTACAGTTGAAAACTTGCCCTTTGTAGTGAAATAAAATTTTCTATCTCAGATCATTAAAGTGCTGTTATGAGTAAATTCACAAGAAATCTTAAATAATTTTACTTTTTGAAAAGAAGACTGCGATGATGTCATGTTCGAAGACGTACTGATGATGCGAAAGCTTAGTGAAGTAGCAGTTGTTGGGTTCTCTATATCTAGGAAGTGTTGGCTTGAATAGTCGATTTCTGTAGCGTGTGCATACATTTCTTTTCAAAAAGTACGGGCTTTAATAACAAGTTTTATTATCCGTTTGCGCGACTTCTGGTTGCCATGAAGGTGGACATTTTAAAAAGATTGTGCCGTGACTAGTGGTACAGAATGAGTTCATACTTATACCTGATGATCGTAGATCGATTTGACACGCAGCACCATCTGTTCACAGCGGCCTACGCTAGAGGGTGTTTTGGGTTTCTATCTCACTTATGGATATTTGTAAGCATGAAGTCCACAAGGTCTTAAGCTAAAAGTTATCTTAAGTTAAAAAATAAATACCTTTGTGATACAAAACAATTCATTATGATTTATTTGCTTACCACATTACATTATTCCTTACAGTTGAAAACTTGCCCTTTGTCGTAAAATAAAATTTTCTATCTCAGATTATTCAAGAGCTGTTATGAGTAAATTTGCAAGAAATTTTAAATACTTTTACTTTATGAAAATAAAACTGCGATGACGTTAGTTCCGAATACCTAATGATGACGCGAAAGCTTGTTGACGTGCCAGTTGTTAGGCTTTCTATATCTTTGAAGTTGAAGTGTTGGCTTGAATAATCGATTTCTGACCATGAGGATAAATTTCTTTTGAAACATTCTGGGCTGTAATGATAAGTTTTATTATCCATTTGCGCGACCTCTGTGTGACGAATTTCACATATTTTTCGCGTCTTAAAATAATTTTCCTGTGTTTCGTCTTTCAAAATCAAATATTCCGTATTAATTTCTATCTGCACTTTGCTTTTCTGTTTGATATGTGCGCGTTTTTATTTCGCGTTTGCGGTTTTTCTTCTAAATTAACCTCGCTGTAGCATCTGCTGTGTAAGTTCTTGGTGTCTCCCGGTAGTCCGTCTTTCCTGTCTCACGGGGTCGGAGGCTGTTGTATTTGCATTTGCCAAATACTGGCACTGCTGCCTTGGCGATTTGCTGTTGTTCCGTTAATTTCAAATTTTTATATTTATAACGCCTACCGGACAGTGTTTGTCACGTGGTCAAGGTCTTATGAATGGCTCATATTTTACTCGCCAACCTGTAAAATGCTGGCAGTTTTGTAAGAAGTTTTTTGGTAAACTTCTCGATAGCTCTCCGTCAGAGGAGGTTGTGTTCTTTTTTTATGGGACTCCGGCACGCTGGTGGCCGGAACGATTATATATGTTCCTGGTGTCATTTTCCTTAGAAAGCAATGTACTGTATGTGATTGAACGTGTTTCCTTTGAAACTGGTTTGCTGACAACTCCAATAAAAGTAGCTTTTCAGTATTCGAGTCGTCTTCCTGTTTTCTAAGTCTTCAGCGTAACTCATGGATTTGTAAAACCACTATACGCCGTGCAAAACGACCGAGGGAAAGTTTCATTAATCTACCTTCGAGAACTCCCTCATAAAACTTGTTGCGGCATGACCAGCTCGTTTACACGAGTAATTGTTCCCGGCACGTCACCAGCTGTCGGAGTTTCCTTTTGCAAAGTGAGCCTAAAAAACTGTTCCTACTTAAGCAAAACAAGTATTCTGCAGACTCTCCCGTCTCCATGTCATCGGAATTTTGAAGTCTCCCTGCGGTGATTCAGTGAGTAATCCTGGTGCTGTGAACTTTCTTGGATTTTACTGACGGATCAGAACATTCTTGGAAACCCAGCGGTGTGCGACTCTACCGAAACGAAATTGCTGTTCCCAGTTCTGATAGCTGTGCCTTCTATCCAGCGGTGTGTGTGTCGCTCCCAAAACCAAAAGTTATTGACTTGTGTTCCCCGACTCAACTTTACATTTTCCGTTATGACCGCTCCGGTGTTGCGATTTTCTTCGGTATTAGGATGCGCTTCTGTTTTTGAGCGGCCCTGTCTTTTTTTCCGCTACCCGTGTTCAATGTTCCCGAAGTCCTATGTTTAATCTTTTTCGCCGATACTTCTGAGTCAACTTTAGCGGAATGCGAAAGTAGTGTCTGGTGCTCTGAATTATGTGTGCTTTTTAATGAATTTGGAACAATTTTATGTGTCTCGTAAGGATAAAAATTTTGAATTTTTCATTCATAAGAAGATAATATTCGCTTGTATGTTTACATGTCATTTAAATAGGTAAGTCATCTTTTATAACTATTATAAAATGTCCAAAATTCCTGATTTTTCTGTTCCCAAGTAGCAAAATATCGTAGGCCAAGCATTGGCAAAACGCCGCACTTCACATATCACGACGTCGCGCTGGCGTCGACTGCGACGCCGGGAAGTGAACGAAATGTCTCATCGCATTTTTTTGGCCATCCATTGGCGCTACCGCCGCGGCGACGTCGCCCGCGATCATTTACCCATGATTTCATCGACCGGCGACTATATACCCATTATCAACCGAGATTTAGGCGACTACTAGCCGGCATCTATCCGAGCCGGTAAGGAGGCCTATATATGTATATATATATATATATTGGGGGTGGGGGGTGGCTCGAGCACCCCTAAACGTCGATATAAGAAATTTCAAGCTATGTTGAAGTTTAGCTAAAATTACGTATATGGCCTCCAGGTTACAGGTTGATATTTTAAAATGAAAATTTCGCTGTTTTTTTATTTTATAATAAATTGAAAATTGTCAACAAACTACATGTGTAGTCAATATAATATTTTCAATTATCAGGAAATAATTTGTAAATATTTTGCATGATAATGATAAATGATGTGTTTTAGCTTGGCTACATAGTTTTTTTTTAATTCTTGTGCTGTAACTTAATAAAATTGTACAATATTTTTAATTAATAATTTTTTTAATTGACATATATTCTCTTATGTGAATTAATTTAATTTATGTAATAAACTAAATAAAAATTTACAAACTCCTCATAATTATGCACCAACCCAATTGTTTTCAATATGCAAAATCAATATTTTTCTTTTTCAATTAGAGACACCAAAATTAAATTCAAATTCACTTTCTTAAAAAAATTTAATAAGCTATATAAATATATATTTAAAAGAAATACTATATGATTTGGCTTAATTTTTTTTTTTTTGTAATATATATTTTGCTTTACTGTAATGTAATTGAAATATTAGTTGAGTGCAAACTATGTTATTTTTAGTAAACCACTATTTGTTCAGTAATTTAGTTTAGTAACTAATTACTAGTTTAGTAAACCACTATTCATGTGTAGTGTCATAAAAGTCCCAATTTATTTGTAACCAGTGTAGAGTAATATGCTGTATCTGTAACAATGCAAACTGTTACTCGTGGCTTACTCCTTCGTTTACATACAAAAAAAGAAATATATTACTGAAGATGTGTAGCGAAAGCATGATTTCTCTTGGTATAAATACTTAGTTTTAAAAATTAAACATTTCAATATAAATGCCATGAAATGTGTTCTACCTCTTTAATATTTTTTAATTACCAATTCATAATGAATTTTCATAAAAACTCAAATTTTTAGTCAGCACATCAATAAAACTCCCCCACCCATTCACACAAGACGTACGATTGGTACCGTATTGTACTTTTTTTGGTGGTACATATTAAGTGAAAATGCCTAGAGTATATTTGTCCGAGTACTTATTACTTCTAATCCATTTTTCAACATTCAAATTATACTCCAG
>JAWZYV010016397.1:0-41497 GCA_038373885.1 Cheiracanthium punctorium
ATCGAGAATTTTGTCCTTAGAAGTTTAACAAATTTTTAATTTAAAATAAAACTGCGCGCACAATTACTTTGTCATTCCCATATCGGACAATACTCTCAAAACATTTCGAAGAAACAAACTTACATTTGATAAATTAGCTGCAGTGCTTCTATTACGTGCGACGATCATAACTTTCCATAAGCAAGCTTAACTAGAAAATATGAAGTCTTATATCGAAGAACTTTACTTCAGCAAGACAGACGAGAGCTCGTATCATAATGCAAAACGAAGTACATGAAGTTCTTTCGTTGCATTATATACTCACAGGCACGGAGGTTGAGAGATGTGTTTAGCTGTCTCGATTAAATCTTCGTACCTTCGATGCTAGAGGTTACGTATCACTGGTGGATTACGAAAAATTCGTCAGAGTGTCGTAGCTTTTGATTCAACCCTTTGAAACGCAGTGATTGTTGTTGTAATTAGAACACGTATTCTCGATGGATTTGTGTGCTTGGTTTTAAGAAACCGCTTATAAATCCTCGTCAGAGGACGTGGACAACACAATAGGCAAGGTGCCCCCATGGGCGTCTTCTAAGGGGTCCTAACCCGTATTCATGCTAAGTTTCGGAGAAAACCACGGAAAACTCCGAACGACTAAGTCAGCGGACGCGACCTGGAGATAGATCTATTCTGCAATGCTCGCTTAAGCGAACGTTCGGATGTAGGACATCAAATTGACGTCATTCGCAACCTGCTAACGTTTGTTGGTATTCCACAAGGTACGGTAGAGCTTTAGGTGCAGATTCTCCCTACCGAATGTTTACATTCTAGCATACGTTTCGTGGCTGAGGGAAAGACAGGCTGCGGTGAAGACATTTTGTCACGCCCCTTTTGCCCTCGAAGAGTCACGCGACCTAGGGGGTGTGGCCATCTTACTGTGGCTATCTCGGACCAAGATGGCCACACCTCCACAGTCACATGACTCTGCAAGGGCAAAAGGGATGTGTCCCGATGTCAGCACCACAGCCTGTCTTTCTCATCAGCCACGATACGTTGTGAATTACGTCACAAATCCGAACGTTCGCTTAAACCGGGGCCTTCGCTATTAGTAACGGGCCTGCGCGTGTATTTCGATGAGTCATCCAAAGAGGCCTACGGATGCTCGCGTCTTCCCGTATGTATCAAGCAATTTTTAAGCTTTCCGATGCTTTGAAACGTTATTTAATGTAGTTTTAAGTAGTGATTGTGTTACTTATTCAAGTACGAACTTCTTGACAGTTTCTTTACTATGATACACGTGGACATTAAAGTAAATAGATGCATGTAATTTGAAGGAAAAACAAAGTACTGCTCACACTCATGATTCATTATTTGAGCTTGATTTTTAATATACATGAACAAATTAAGCTGACTTTTAGTATACATTAAAGTAAACGAATACACAAATGATACAGACATTTTTATGCATTTCTTTATACTGAATGTTTAAGTTTCACATTTTCAAAGCAGTTACAACCATTATTACTTTTAAAATAAATTTAACTAATAGTTATTAAATTTTCATTTATTAAATATTTTTCGGTTAATATATCAACAGAATATATGACGAGGAGCAGAAATAGAATTTAAAATATTTGATCTTTACAATTCACGTATAAAAAATTTAAGTACTGATATACTATTTAATTTTTAATCTTTTGTAAGGCGTAGGTATCAGAAGAATGTTTGCTATAATTATAAGTACAACCTGTGCACTGCATGTCCTTGGTATTTACATGAAAAGTAATGTAAATTAATTTAACAAAAAACATTTAAAATAAATTAGACAATAAAGGGTGTCCCATAAAGAGTAGTACGAACTTAAAGGAGCGATAAAATACATCAAAAGGATTAAGAATCACGAAACAGTGTATGATCAAACACGTTTGTTAACTGTTTGTATTTTGGTTAGTTCAAATTAGTTTATTTATCGAAAACTTTACCATTCGAAATGAAAATGATTTATAATTTTCAGTGTTAGTTCCATATATTTTTTCTTCTCCAAAGAAAAATAATAAATTTTAGAAAACCATACTAGGAAATACCACTAATATTCCAACACCTCTTTTTTTAAGTTATTATTAACTGGTGATTGAAAACAAATGTTTTCGTCCCTGCATTGCTGTATATTACTGTTGTAGCTTTAAAAAAAAAAAACCTGCTCCACGGCCTTTGAATACAAATTAAGATAAACTAACAGCTCTAGGACTCGAAAAATTTCAAGATCCCTTTTCACAAGTTGCGCTAAACACTGTAGTAAACTAAAAACAAACGATCCCTGAATTAATTACTTTTTATTATAGCCATTATCTAAATGGAACTTTGAATTTGAGCATAATGAACGCTTATACAAAATATTAACTTCAATTAAAGTTTCTGCATAAACATGTTCAAAAATTAATAACATATTTTACAGTACTTCTGCACTGAAACCAATATCACACATTTACTGCATTTATAATAAATGATAAATGACATTTTCAACTGAAAGAATTAAACAGATAAGAATGTCTAACTAGTATTACAACGCACGCTTATTTATTAGAATAATAAACTACACAAGTTAAACGATTTCAGATTAAAATAATTTATAAATAACACATGAATATTAATTCACAAAACATGCTTTATATCCTATAAATTTGTAGAATTTCTAAATAAGTTATACAGGTATACACTTACCTTTACATTCAGAACTGAAAGTTCGAATTCTTTGTTGATTTATTTCCATAAAAAAGGCGCAATCTTCAAAAAATCATTACCTACATCTAAATCACCTTGTCATTAACCCATTTATGCCTAGCGTCCCTTTTTTGGGACGGCAATATCGCTATCATTCGAAAACGTTATTTATTTTTCCTAGCCTTTATTCGCGAGTATTGAACCTCAGTTCCACAAAATATTTTAATATGGACAAGGAGAAGTAGGATGTTGACATTTCAAATTTTATAAATAACGATTTTAAATGAAATCATCCCTTGTTCAAAAAGTTGGCATCAGAAATTTATCAGTTACTTCTTTTGTTAGCAAAAATTGAAGAAAGTCGCAAAAATATCCAGGCACGAATGGATTAAATCACTATGACAAAACTATAACAAAATTGTTTTTAATTATAAAATAAATTAACGTTTATAATTCCAAATCGCATACAATCGAACAGCGCAAACGTAAATATTAGGCCTCAATGTTTCACTCATTTCTTCCGCTGGCAACGAACAATCAGGCCCAGTTGCTAATAACGACGGCCCCGCTTAAACGAACGTGGCAAAATAGAACCTCTGATTTTGAACCAGGCACCTTACGTCTCTCAGGTCAGAGCGCTATGCGCTCGGCCACAGCTGGGGCTGCGCAACCCTTTCCCAATGCCGATAAAGTGTATCCGTTGCCACTGCTCGATTTAACTACCAGCAACATGTCGGTACATAGAATCGCCCTTCGCGTGCCACTGAGCTTAAGAACATTTTTGCTCTGTGGCACGTGAAGTGCGATTCGATCGACAGCTATGCTGCTGACAGTCAAAACTAGCGATGGCAACGGATGCTCTTTTTTGGCATCGGGCGATCTATCTAGTCCGAAATTAATTTGCTGAAATTCCAAACTTTTGAAAAACTGGCCCAATACGTCCTATACGAAGAGACTCCAGAGAACTTCTTTCCGTATTTTATAAAAAAGAAGAAAGGCCACTTTTTAAAACATCAGACCATTTTAGGACAATATTTCGAAAGTTCGGAATTTTATCAAATCTAAAATCCATGCAAACCCTAGTCATCATGACTCTCTCCAACCTTTGCTGATGACATAAATAATAGATAAATTTCTGACATCCACTACATGACAAAGAGATGATTTCTTTCCTCATTCTCTGCCAAGAACGCGATGCAGTCACGAATGTAAGGTAAATTTCCTATTTCGCTTTTGTGAATAACTACCGCAAAATGCTGCACAAGCGAGCCCACAATCTTGAAAGAAAATCGCGATCTATATAGAGTATTTTCACGTGACGTCACTGAAAATTTTTTCGGCCAACTCGGATATTTAGGTATACAAAGCCACGTTTTTGGCCAATGACCATTCTCAAATGAACGAATGTTTGTCCAAAAGAGCGTTGGCTGCTAAGGTGTGACGTAGTGATAATGACGTAGGTCAGTGGCGTAGCCAAGGGGGGGGGGGTTAGAGCGGTAACAACCCCCATGAAGAATTTTTTGGCATAGAAAATGTATATTCTTCAATCCCTTATAACACACACGTAGGCATATATGTGAGTTGCAGTAGTCAGGAATTTTCCCCTCACATGAAAAATTTCTAACTACGCCACTGTCATCGGTGAAACAACTCTATGGGGTGGATAAACGGAAAAAATCGGAGAACTATACCGTTCAAGCGCCACCTCTAGACTCAAGTGAAGCTGGATTCATACTGTCCGTCCTGTACCAGTAAGACACCGCGATGACGTCCCTCAGCGGAGCAAAGCGGACAGCGTTGTTCTGACGTCACACATCGCTGGCATATGGCGTGATTCCATTGGTGCATTTACTGCTGCTCCGAAAGCTCGCGAGAGGGCAGTCAAAGCTTCAAAACGGAAAAGAACAGTATGAATACACCTTAAGGGGGCGCTTACTCGGTACTTTAAGAGCACGAGAAGAGCGGGGGGGGGTTCGATTTCGTTGTATTTTACGGTAATTTCCTGTTGAATTCCAAAATGTTTTTTAGAGTACTTGGAATAATTTCAACGACCTCCTTTTCGCACGAAACCTTTCTTAGTTGAGCATCCCGAAAAGGGGACGCTAGGCACAAATTGGTAAACTTTTTGAAGCGCTACCATTTCCCAATGCTGAAAAAGTTCAGCCGTTGCCATCGCTCGATTTAACTACCAGCAGAATGGCGTTCAATCGAATCGCTTATTATATGCCGCAGAGCTCAGGATCGTCGTCAAAATGTTCAAGATTATTGTCCAAACTGCGTCAAAAATATTCTCGATCGACCGCCCGGTTGCTGGTAGTTAAATCTAGCGATGGCAACGGCTGAATTTTTTTCGCATTGGGCAGTCCATCTAGTTTTTCTTTTATATCGCTGTATATTTTCATCCCATTCTCCAGTTCTCAGCAGATGCCGGTGATGAAAATAATTCTGACATCCATTTTACAAATAACACCGGTCAACAAAAAAAGGCGGGGGGCGGGTTTCTGTTCTCGTGCTTAAATTCTGATTCTAGACATTGAAAAACACTTAAATTTTCATTCTGAGTTCTTAAAGTTTGCTTTTGTCTGATTTATGTCGATCAGTATATTTTGATTTATTTCATGAACGAAAGATGGCAGTGCTTTGATTCACCCGAAAGTAAACTGTATTATTATTTGTAACTCTGTAGTATTGCTTTTTGTATTATTTTTAGTATTATTTGTAATATTATTCTTTGTTTATATTATTATTTGCTCATACGAACATAAAAGAAAAATAGTCACTTTTAGACATTCATTTCTTATTATTTTGCATTTATATGTTATTGTTTATCACACATCTTGAATAAAAAAGACTTTTATATCCAGTAAAAACTTTCTGATGATAATTTAGAGTGGAATTATAAAAAAATATAAAAATCAGTGATTTTGCCTAAAAATTGAAAAATTGCTCTAATTTCTAAAAAAGCAAACTTTCATTAAAAAAAAAAAATATTTTCCTTAGTTTTTGCGTAGGAGAAACTAAAATTTAACATGTAGAAGTCAGACCGAAAAATCGTGTTGGCCGGTGTAAACGATCATTTTTAGGACGAAATGATATTCTCAGTAGAAAAGGATTCTCGTGTGACTATGTCCTCCTGAGGCATTTTATTGGAGACAAATTCATTCTTCGTGAATCAAAACAGGGTTTTGTCCTCACGGCGAGGACACCGTGCGTTAAAGGGTTAAAAATGTTCGGGATTACCTTTATACTCTGACTATGTGGATCTATTTGAACAGATAATAAAAATCTCATTTCTATAAAGCATTATCTTACTTATTATAAAAGAAGGTGTCTGTCGGCGGCGTTACGGACAAACTGTTATACCTAGAAACACCCAATTGGGTACTCGGGAAGATCTAAACATGAAGTTGTGTACCTCGAAGCGATTTTTTCAAAATTCGACCTTGATTTTTTTTTTTTTTTATGTTTTATGCGATTTTTTGGCATTTTTTCTCACCTAATTCGTAATAACGGCGGAAATGACGTTTGCAGCAAACGGTATTTGTATCATTGGATAGAGGAGACATTTTTCTTTTAAAAACAGTTTGTTCTGAATATGTAACATACACTGCTGGCCATCGTAAATGCAACACCCTGAAGGAAGCATGCAAATAATATGAAATTTACAACATGCATTAGCTGAGGTGAGATATGCAAATGATTAGAATTTCAGCGCAGACGCACATCAAGCGCGCCTGTGGCGCCACCTCAAAGCGCTATTTAAGGCTTGGAGATTTCGACGGTTTCAAGTACAGCAATTGTGTTTTTCTTGCTTTTTTTTCAAAAAAACGATAAATTATGCCTCGTAGGAAACAACGATCATCTTTTGATCAAGTATCCGAGTTTGACAGAGGAAGGATAGTGGCATACCGAGATTGTGGGTTATCTTTCAGGGAAATCGGTCGTCGTATTGGACGAAACCAAACAACTGTGATGCGGATATGTGATCGTTGGGTGCAGGAGGGTACGACGGACAGACGTGATCGACCGCATCGACCTCAGTGCACCACGTCACGTGATGACAGGCAGATTGTACGCATGGCAGTGACGGACCGCTCAGTCACATCACGAACCATATCACAGCAGATTCAGTCTGTAACGCATCATCCAGTGTCTGCGCGTACCATTCGACGTCGTTTACAGCAGAATGGTCTGTCCGCAAGACGTCCGTTGCTTTGTCTACCTCTGACGCGGAACCACAGACGTCTCCGCCGCCAATGGTGCGATGAAAGAAGGATGTGGACGACAGAATGGAATGAAATTCTCTTTACTGACGAGTCACGCTTCTGTATGCAACACCACGACGGTCGGATTCGAGTCTGGAGACACCGTGGAGAGAGGATGCTGAACAGCTGCATTATGCACCGTCACACTGGTCCTGCACCGGGTATTATGGTATGGGGCGGTATCGGATATCTCTCTCGCACTCCTCTAGTACGCATTGCCGGTACTTTAACCAGCCAGCGCTACATCTCCGAGGTGTTGGAGCCAGTTGTCCTTTCTTACCTTCAGGGCTTGCCAACAGCCATATTTCAGCAGGATAATGCACGGCCACACGTGGCACGCATTGTCCAAGGGTTCTTCGTCAATCACCAGATTGAATTGCTTCCCTGGCCGGCGCGCTCTCCGGATCTTTCGCCGATAGAAAACATGTGGTCCATGGTTGCTCAACGACTGACCCAGAGTTCATCCCCAGCTGTCACACCAGATCAACTTTGGCAACGTGTGGAAGCTGCTTGGTCTGCTGTACCCCAAGAACACATTCAAAGTCTCTTTGAATCAATGCCGAGGCGTGTGGCAGCTGTGATCTCCAACAACGGCGGCTACTCTGGGTACTGATTTTGGCAGGAACCACGCTTCATAGAATGCTGTAAATTTAATCATTTGTTACTTGGTCAACATGTTATCTACACAATAAATTTTGTTGTGATATCTCTTGTTTTTCTTGGTGTTGCAATTTGGGTGACCAGCAGTGTAATTTACTAATTTTTATACTGTGTTACAATCCAAAACGGGTTAATTTATTTACAAGGAACAAAGTAGCAAACTTTGAATTTTTAGCACGTGGAAAATTAATTTTAGACTGCTATCCCTTAAAAGAATAAATTTCTCGCTCTCCGTGTTCGTCCGATACCGTTATGTTGTATAAAAGGAATATTTATATTTTTAACTTACCAGCAAGTTTGAGAGGTCTTTATGATTTCGGTCGGTTTGCTTCTCTGTTGTGTTGTCCACCCGTCCAGTGTTCTAACTGCTGCCTGAGGGTAAAATTTAAAATGTTTTCTGTATAGGTAAAATTCGCGAAACGTTTCTTCCGGGGGAGGGATAGGTGCTGAGTGCCTGTCTGAGATGACCAGTCCCCCCCCCTCCCCTACAAAAACTTATATGGGTGTCATTTACGGGGGAACTGTGAACAGCAATATGATCATTTTAGGGGGGGGGGTCTGATCGCCCCCCCCCGAGTCCGAGTAATTTGGACCCCCCCTAAAAAAAATTCCGGCTGCGCTACTGCACATCTATCTATGTATGTATGACGGTGCTGTATATCTATCTATGTATAACAGACGGTGCTGTAATCGCAGTGCTCCATAATGGCCGCATTCGTAAACGCCAAACGAGTTGCACTCGTGCGACGAGTTTCTATCTAAAGTGTTCGTATAGGAAACTGAGTGCTTTCAGTTTAAAAACTAGAGCGTTCGTATACAAAATTGGGTGCAATTAGTTTCAAACGAAGTAAACTGAGAAGGAATTAGGTTCGTTGAGTTTTCCTTTCTGCGCGTTGTTTTTGTTTAGAAATGGCGTCCGTTGTTATGTATTAGTATGATGTTATGAAAAGTATTTTACGTTTGCTGAAGCTGCAAATATTAGTTTTTCGAGGAGGAAATTGAGGCAATACGTTAGAAACTGCCTCGAAGGTGCATTCTTTTTCAAAGGTAATCATTTTCTTGTATTTTCATTTTAGTCAATTCAAAAATGCATGTTTTAGTGTCGAGATTGAAGTTGATTTAAACCGTTATTTGCGAAATTTGAATTTCTCTTGCTAAATACTTTTGAAAGAATGAAGTTTCAGTTGAAATTTCTAAATTTTAATCTGTGCACTTCAATGATGGCCATTCTTTCTTTTAAAAATCCTGTTGATCTTATATTGAGTATGTGCTAAAAACTCTCCTCGGCAAAGTTAACGTATTCGCGAATTGTAAACAAACACGTCGCCTAGACGACGAAACTCAATAAACTGAAGCTGTTTGTAAAGGCAAAAGAAACTGATAATCACTGACAGCACTCAACACACGCATTCCAGTTTTCTTACGAAAACTCGTGCAACGAGTTTGTCGTATACGAATGCAGCCATCGGATCGGACTCCATATTCTCTCTGTCTGACTCCTTGCCTCCCCTGACGCCACCTCTGTATGTCGAACGGTGGGCGCAAACGCACGGCAAAATATGTGTTTATACAGGGTGTATCTAAATTGCTTCAACAAAATATCATGGGAGATAGGGCACATAATAAGGAATCAGAATCACGTACCGATGTGGGGTCAAAAGCGTTGTCTTCATGTAGCTGTTAATAATCACTTTAGGAAAAGTGTTGACGTGTTTGTCAATTTTCTTAAGCAAGTTTCGTATACAATGGGCTTGTCTCCAAAAATCCCATTCAAGAAATAAAGTAGAATTTTTGAACTGCGAATTATACTCACGTTTTCTGAGAAAAATAATACGTTAGCTTTTGACAAGCAATGGGCGGAAAGTTCACTATTGTTTCTGCGTCCATTCCAAATAGATTATTAACAGCTACATGAAGACAACGTTTGTGACCCCAGATTGCTATGTGATTCTGATTCCTTATTATGAGCCCTATCTCCCATAACATTTTGTTGAAACAATTTGACCCCTCTGTATACAATGTGAACACCCTGTATATGACTGTTGATCTATTTTGGAGTGCAGCGCCATCTGTTAACAGCGGCATACGCAAGAGGGGAGATATTGGTAGCTCTAACTCAACCTTCTAGTAGAGTTTTAACATTAAAGTCCATAAATTCTTAATTTTCAAAGTAAATATTTCTACTTTTTCCATTTAAGCTGACATCCACAAAATTCCTCCCTTTAAAGCGAATCTGTGTATGCCACTGTCTGTTTGCAGCTGTTGTAACTACTATTTCGAAACTGTTGCATAAAATTTTCTTGGCTTACCTAATAAACCGTTTGCTGCACCCTTCTATTCATCTTTGTCCTTCAGATTTTTAACTTTGAAACCAGGGTGTGATTTGCTGGGTGTGACACTACATATAGGATAATTCCGGGAGAGTCGCCGCGTAAGGCACAAATGCCGCACCCCCTGTATTTCTTGTAATTGTCTATAGATAGCAGTTATACGCGCAGTATAGGTGTGCAGTAAGATTTTCTTATCTAGTGTATAGCAGGAATCCTTTGCAATGCTTTAGCTGCAACTATGCGATCCTTATTTTCGGATAAACACATGATTTCACTATCCTAAGTTTTAAACATGTTCCGCTTAACCCTTTCAGGCGCAACCCTTTCCCAATACTGAAAAAAGGGCAGCCGTTGCCATCGCTCGACTTAACTACCAGCAAGATGGCGGACGAAATTCGCAAGATGGCGGACGAAAAACGCAAGATGGCGGACGGACCCTTTTTTGACGACAGCTGGCTGTCGTCAAAAAAGGGTCTCTAGATCTGTGGCACGCGATGAACGTTTCGATCGTCCGCCATTTTGCAGGTAGTTAAGTCGAGCGATGGCAACGCTGCCCTTTTTTCAACATTGGGCCATCTATCCAGCTGTTCTCGCGTTCTTCCATTTTTCGGCAGATGTCAGTGCTGTTAAAAATAATCGTGACATTTTTTTTTGCGGGAAGTGACGGGCTAAAAAGTAAAGGATTCTCGTGGAGCTATGTCACCCGCAACTATTTTTATAGAAATCAAATCTATTCTCCGTGACTGGAAACAGTCAAAACGTCAGAGTTTGGCGTTCCCGGAGCGGACACACTGCGTGTTAAAGGGTTAAGTGGTTTTTTTACGGTAATTACTCACTGCATGCATGATTTCGAAGTGAAAACTAAGTGCAGCACTTGTCTAGAGTACTGTGTATATTTTCACGCCACTTTCCGTTGCGGAGACAGGCCACTGTGATGTGTTATACGTCTGTACCGTACAGAATGGGATGCATGCCGCACTGCTAATCCGGTATACATGCTGCAGTTTCTTTTGCACGGGATGCCGCTTTTAGTAAATTTTTAATTATCTCTCTGTCTCTTACTTTTTATATTACTAAATTTATGTTACAGGAGTATAACTTCTGGATTTAATTAAGTGTTATTACTCTTTTTCCTTACATTTTGCACAGACTCACCAAGTTGGGCATGCTATTAGTCGTTAATTGTAGTTGTAATAATTTTGTATCTTAACGTTCTGGCTTAAATGAAATATTGTTATTAAAAACCAGACAAATTTCAAATTTGTTTCCAGATTTTATTAGAAACGCTCACATTTTACTCACTCCATGTCTAAAAAAATAAAACAATGTAAAAAAGGAATAAACAATGTTAAAACAAATTAAAACAAAATAAACCCTATTTTACTCTTTTTTTATTCCTCTCCGATATACTGGATGTTACGTTGTTGATGAGAAATAACAACTAAAATCCAATTTTAAAAATATTTATTTTTGGTAGTAAACCAAGTTGGCAGACTCATGTTGATTTAAACCTCCTAATATGTCTCTTTGTATTCATTTAGTTCCTTTTTGTTATTACAGAGGTAATTATAGTCCAGATATGAACATTTATTTTAAATTTTTTTTCATTTATTATTCCATTAAGTTCTGATGACAGGCATGGCATAACTTCTGCACAAGAGCGGCGTCTTGCCGGCAGTGCAATATTTTAGAAAACAATCGTTAAAAAATATTAATTATTTTTTTTAATTTTGTTTCTGTCGCAGTATACATATTTTATATTCTACATTAAACAGCACAGCATGATTTATTTTACTGTATGTGCACCCTGGGATTTATTACACAAATTCAAAAAAATATGCGGCATAAGTCCCGGATTTCAAGTCGATTTATATTAAATTTATGCACAAAATTCTACCTAATTCTGTTTTCAACATTTCGAAATTTCGTATCTCAACATGCACTTTTTATACCTGCCCCCATCCAAATAAGGTCATCAAAGGAAAAACATATCAGCCAAACATATATTGTAGATTCCAGGTACGATCTAATACGGTTTTTAATTACGCTCTCATAACGCCAAAAGAACGATATTAAAAACTGTTTTTGAAACACGGAAGTAAACATTGTAACGAAGAAGCGTGTAAGCTGCAAAACATCTAGAGATTATATATTGAAAATTAAAATGCAAAACTCGTTGAAACTCTGTAATGTTGGTAGAATATTTTGTGTCAAGATTCTCGAATCGTTTTTCCCTTAATTTTTTTTTCAGAAATGTTATTAAAACAAGGCTTGACATGTTTATAAAGGAGTTCAAATATAATTGGTTGCGTGCATTTCTAAAAAAGACAAAAGTGCTATTTCTTCTAATTTGAAGGCGTTTATAAAATTTTATAGGAATGTAAAGTTTGTGAAATAAAGCTTTGTACTTTTGACAGTTTCTGTTTGTTTAAAATGAATATAAACAGCCTTGACAAGTCGCCATTAATGTGTTTTAAATTTTAAAAAATCTGAAGTGACTCCACTCGACTTTCCGAACACTTACGAATAAGATCATTACCAAGCATTTAAATAAATTTTAATCGATGAATAATTCAAACATATATACCAAATTGAAGTTCAATCGAATGTATCGTTTAAACGCTAGCGAACTTTCAAGAATTTCTCCCCATAGTCCATAATGTAAAAGAAATCTTTTTCGTAGCCCTGTAAAAAAACTGTAAGTCCAATACACATCAAAATCAATACCGGTCTTGCGACAGTGGTTTATAACACGCATACCGAATTTGAGCTCAATCGAATGTACTGTTTAAACGCTAGCGCACTTTCAAGAATTTCCTCCCATAGGCCATAATGTAAAAGAAATCTTTGTCGTAGCCCTATAGAAAAACTATAAGTCCTAAACACACCAAAATCAATACCGGTCTTGCGGCGGTGGTTTATAACATATGTACCCAATTTGAGCTCAATCGAATGCCCAGTTCAGGAGCTATCGTGTTCACTCACATACACACACACACACACACACACACACATACATACATACATCTCGTAAAAATAGCATAAATGAATTCAGGAGACCTCAAAACGTGTAAATACACCAAAATCTCGAACTCAAATTTTTTCATGATTACAATACTTTCCTTACATGATACATGTTCGGAAAGTAAAAAGAATGTGAGAATGGTATGACGATTTTCTTCGAGTAGACAGAAGAAAAAAATCTGGAGTGACTCCACTCGACTTTCCGAACACTTACGATTAAGATCATTACCAAGCATTTAAATAAATTTTAATCGATGAATAATTCAAACATATATACCAAATTGGAACTCAATCGAATGCACCGTTTAAACGCTTGCGCACTTTCAAGAATTTCTCCCCATATGCCATTATGCCATAATATAAAAGAAATTTTTGTCGTAGCCCTGTAGAAAAACTATAAGTCTTATACACACGGAAGTCAATACCGGTCTTAGGATGGTGGTTTATAACATATATACCCAATTTCATCTCAATCGAAGGTATCGTTTAAACGCTAGCGCACTTTCAAGAATTTCCCCCCATAGGCCAGAATGTAAAAGAAATTTTTGTCGTAGCCCTGTAGGAGAACTATAAGTCCTATACACACCAAAATCAATACCGGTCTTAGGATGGTGGTTTATAACATCTATACCCAATTTGAACTCAATCGAATGTATCGTTTAAACGCTAGGGCACTTTCAAGAATTTCCCCCCATAGGCCATAATGTAAGAGAAATATTTATCGTAGACCTTTAGAAAAACTATAAGTCCTATACACATCCAAATTAATATTGGTCTTAAGATAGCGGTTTATAACATATATACCCAATTTGAGCTCAATCTAATATACCGTTTAAACGCTGGGGCACTTTCAAGAATTTCCCCCCATAGGCCATAATGTAAAAGAAATCTTTGTCGTAGCCCTGTAGAAAAACTATAAGTCCTATACACATCCAAATTAATATCGGTCTTAAGATAGCGGTTTATAACATATATACCCAATTTGAGCTCAATCGAATACACCGTTTAAACGCTAGCGCACTTTCAAGAATTTCCTCCCATAGGCCATAATGTAAGAGAAATCTTTGTCCTAGCCCTGTAGAAAAACTATAAGTCCTATACACACCCAAATCAATACCGGTCTTGCGACGGTAGTTTATGACATATATATCCAATTTGAGCTCAATCGAATGCTCCGTTCAGGAGCTATCGTGTTCACTCACATACACACAAACACACATACACACACACACACACATACACACATACATGCATACATCTCGTAAAAATAGCATAAATGGATTCAGAAGCCCTCAAAACGTGTAAAAACACCAAAATCTCGAAGTCGAATTTTTTCATGATTACAATACTTTCCTTACATGGTACATGTTCGGAAAGTAAAAAGGATGTTCTTTATTTTAAAAAATGCTGTAGCCTTGTTTCCTTGTGGAAAGTAAGGGAAGTATTATGAAAAGGAAGTATTCTGAAGAATTCCAAAGCTGAGATTTTAAAACAAATATAGATTTTGACCTTCCTTAAGTTTACTTTGACAATATAGAAATCTGTTCATTCTTGAAAACTGTTCATATTAGTGAAGTTAAACACCATGTTTCTTTGATTGCAATCTTGAAATAGATGACAGGTTTTGCAATAGTGTCTCTTCTATACATCGCCCATCAATTATCCACTGGATGAGAAAATTCATTTGATTCAACATTCCAAAGCGCAATCCGTATTCTAGTCGGATTTGTAATATTAGTTACTATTTGTTTTGTATTCGTATTTGTAAATTTAGTCTTCGATCCGATAAATCAGGCGGATATAAGCGGGAAACAGTCAAAGTAAATCTTCGAACTATATTATGTACTAGAAAAATTAATTCATCCAGATCGAAAATTAAGAAATATTATATCGTTTCGTGATACGAAATGTGATCAAGAAATATTACAGCGAAAGTCGAAGTCGTCTCGAATAAGCAGACAGTATTTATTGTGAAAATAAAATGTACCTCCGCCGGTAATCGAACCCGGGACAGCTAATTTCACCCTTCTACGACCTGTGTGACGAAATGGAAAACCCATTTCGTCACACAGATTATAGAAAGAATTGTTTATCTTGTTTGAAAAATAATTAGTGGCCTGCACTCCTATGTCGCCTCAGGGCCGTTGCACCTCTAAATCTGGCAGTGCAATAAATATAGCAGCAAATAAATATAGAAACAGTTAAGAAGTGTAAAGGAGTCTGGTTTCTGACGATTTTGTTGAAAATAAAATTGTTTGGAATTAGGGATGGACGCTAGACGGAAAATTGGCGTCTCGCAAAACTGCCTAAAAGCTTTGTCTCGTCTCGAAAAATCCCTATATCGTAATGTTAAAAATGTCTGTCTCGTCTCGCAAAAAAAGCTGAAAATCTCTGTCTCGTCTCGCAAAAAAGCTCAAAATCTCTGTCTCGTCTCGCCAAAAATCGTCTCGCGTCCATCCCTATTTTGAATCCTTTAATATCTCCATTAATCCTTTAATTATCTTCAATAAATATTTTCGTTCAGATTTAGCACAAAATCATGAGACAGTTTAAATTGTTTACGGTTTTGAAAGGCTTTTTTAAAAAATTAATTTACAAAACTAGTTTTTTCATAAATGCTCGTGTCACCTTAAACATTTTTTTTTTACTTCTGGGAATTAAAATGTAACTGTTTTTTATATAGACAGTTTTCAATTCATTTAAACCCATGCCTTCTGAATTATCTAAAACTTCGCTCATTGAAAAGCTAACAAACTTTCAAAACAATTTCATACTATAAGATCTTCCATAGTTATTAAAGAGTCTTTAAAGCATAAAAACAGGGAATTATTTCAAGCTTTTATTTCTGAGGACATAATACTGAAAAATTTTTAAGTTCAAAAATATAAAAATTGCTATAAAAAAGTTTCTTATAAATATGCATATTGTTTTAAGCAAAGAATTAAAGCAAAAAATATTAACAAAACGTAAGTAAAAAGAATGTGCAAAGTTATTTTATTTATTTATTTATTTATTTATTATTATTATTATTATTATTATTATTATTATTATTATCATTTACACTTAAAGTTATTTTATTTATTATTATTATTATTATTATCCACTATATTGAAAACCAAGTATTAAAAAAATATTTTTTGAGATCTTAAAAGTATTTTAAAATGCTAAATACGACATATTCATCATTCTTTCTTATGCGCATGTGAGTACTCGGATTTTAAGATTCATGTTTATTATTTTTCACGATACTACTATAGCATGAAAAGCTTTGTTTGGCTGAAAATTGCTGCATTAGGTTTTAAATAAATAAAAAATTTTAGAATTCAAAGGGTTTCAAAAGTCATCTGTATGTACAGCTCTGGAGGGAAAAAATGTCCCACTTACTCTTTATTTGGCCATTATTCATCGTACAGTAAAGTTATAAATACCATTCGTTTGCAAATAAACGTATACTTTAATTTACTATTAATTTAATTTGCATAAGGGACCGTCTTCATATTTAACTCTGCATCAACTTGGTTTTTCTCAATGGCAACACTGTATTTTGACTTTATTAAATGAAAGAAACCCTTCAAATTACCCTAAATATAAATTTTCACCAATTTACTGCGATAATTTCCGGGGATATTGCACATTCTTTTTTGTGCGCGATTTTAAGGGACTTTCTGCAAATTGAAAAACGCTATTTGTAGGTTCCGAACTTTTCGCCTTTCATTCATTTCGCTTGCGAAAGTTAAAAGAAATAAATATTATTTTCAAGGGAAACACTGTTTCTATTCTTAAAAGTTCTTTGTGCTGAGAATATCAGAGGTAGAAATTAGAATATTTAGTCAGTGGTCCAAATGATCCGTGAGTCCATTACTTCCTTCGTTCGTACACATGATTTAAAGGAAAAATGCGAAACGAATGCTTACTATTTTTTAAATCTTTCTAATTTTGAAATTGTTATTGAGTATTTATCTTGAAGGTTCGCTTAGATAGGATAAATGTTGCCAGGAGTGAGAGGCTGTTCTCTGCTCTTCTGACAGGAAGGAAGCAGGAATGTTACTCATCTACGGTCGAACTCGATGAATGGTTTCATGACTGAAAATTTATTTGTTTGAATTTCATGCAAAAAACGCAATTACTCTTTTGCCGACCCAATATTATCATTGTGTTTGCTATTTCGTTTCCTTCATTTAATATTATCGTCTGCAATGTGCAATCTATATAAATAAAATTAGACTTTTGTCTGTACATTTCTTGGAATTCAAAAATTTATTACAGAGGGAATTACAGAGCCCGAGCCCGAACCGGGCTCGGGCTCTGTAATTCCCAATTGCGTTCGGGCTCGGGCTCGCGAAAAATTTCTCATTTATTGAACATACTCCTTGAAACAGATTTTAAAAAGAGATTCATGAGGAAAATAAAAGTACTTATAAAAAAAAAATTAGCGGCACGGGCGCCTAGAAGGTGCGTGAAGCTCTTTGGGAATTTCAGAGAAGCGGCTTAAATTGCTTAATTAGCCATCAGATCAGACAATATTTGATAAGCATGGACATAAAAAATTAGAAAGTGCATTGAGAGTTCGCAACTATATTTGTCTTTAATTTGCACAAACAGCAAAATTTATTGTATTCTATCCATGAAGTAATTGATTTTTTTTTTTTTTTTTCTTTAGCTGAAATTTTGGTCTCGGGCTCCAACTTAAATAATATTGCTCGGGCTCGGGCTTCAAAAAATGAGCCCAAACTCACCTCTAATGGTCAACTTCAGGCCCCCCAGGACGGATGTGGCGGCGGTTTTGATCCGGCCCGCGGAACATATCAAAACCCCAAATGAACCATTCAAAATCCCATATAAATCCCAATTATACGGCCCCCTCGACTCCGTTTACATCCTCAAATTTGGTCCGCAACTTTCCAAAGGTTGCTCGTACCTGATTTACAACAAGGAGATTCATCATCACTGTAACGTGGGGACTCAATTAACCCTTTAGCTCGCAGTGTTCCCGCTCTGGGAACACCCAACTCTGACGTTTTGACTGTTGCCAGTCACGAAGAATAGATTGGATTTCTATAAAAATAGCTGCGGGTGACAGAGCTGCACGAGAAATCCTGTACCTTTTTAGCACGTCCTTTCACGTAAAAAGAATGGTCACGATTATTTTTAACAGCACTGACATCTGCTGAAAAATGGAAGAACGCGAGAACAGCTGGATCGATTGCCCAATGCTGAAAAAAGGGCAGCCGTTGCCATCGCTCGACTTGACTACCAGCAAGAGGGCGGACGATCGAAACGTTCATCGCGTGCCACAGATCTAGAGACCCTTTTTTATGACAGCTGGCTGTCGTCAAAAAAGGGTCTCTCGATCTGTTGCAGTCGATGAACGTTTCGATTGTCCGCCCTCTTGCTGGTAGTTAAGTCGAGCGATGGCAACGGCTGCCCTTTTTTCAGCATTGGAAAGGGGTTGCGCCTCAAAGGGTTAAACTGCATTTCCGATACAAAATGCAGAGAAACAAATGCATAAAAATACAAAATACTAAATAAATTCTAAATTGAAACAAACAAAAAAAAAATTACAAAATTCATGTACTTTCAAAATGCACACAAAATAATGTAAATATTTTAAAGTATTATAACTAAGACAAATTTTCAACTGAAAACCCCAGTTAATATTATTCAAATGTATTTCAAAGTATAAAATAAACAATCTTCATAGCATAAACGGTACTTATCAAAATGTTAAAGTAAGAAAATCTGCTCATTGCTTTTCTAAAACGTGGTACGTTGCGAAATTTCAAGCTGTACAGTACTAAGATCCAAAAGAGACTATTTCTGAAAAATTGCAATTGCTCTCATATTTAACTAAAACAGTATTATTTCAGCATGTAAATAATGTACATTAGTTTCGCTGAAAATAGTTTCTATAAAAATTAATTTTCAAAAGCCACAAAGTTTAAAAACAACATTCGAGTAACAAAAAAAAAAAAAAAATCATTGAAACAATTTTTTTTCTTTAGCAACTTTTAATTAATACTGTAGTAAAAAACAATAGAAGTATATATTTTTATGTGCAGACATTTAACAGCGAAGCCGCATATTCAATGTTCGTACTGATGACGTATAAACAAAATTTTGACGTCCGAAGGAATACTGTAAATTACCACAACAGATTAGAAGAAATGTAACCTTTTTCTCGGGATCTTTTTAATGAATATCTCATTTTATCTCTCACCCCCTTTATTGAAAATTGTCCCAAAAAAGCGACATAATTTTACATATATTTAAATACTACTAGCTGAAGTACCCGTTCTTCGCACGGGAATGAATGGACTTTTTGATATTAATATTTGTTGTGATTAATATTTATTGTAATAAAGAGAAATAGCAAAATGGATATCGCGTTATATTGTGTTCAATAATCATGCATACTGAATTTCAAGGCAATCGTTTTTACGGTGCAGAAGGCGATGCGGCGTAGCACAATCTAGTGGCGAGTTTTAGCAAAACGGATACGGCAAAAATATTCTTCACATTCAGATATCGATGTATACGAATTTTCATGACGATCGGCTGAATAGTCTTGAAGTTCATGTGTTGACGCGACATCCAGTCTCAAGTTATAGGAAAATGGATCGTGCCAAACTCTTCCCCGTGTTCAAATAACTATGTGTACCTATTTTCATAGCGATTATTCGCACAGTCAAGAAGTGATACACTGCAGGGCCATCTAGTGGTTAATTAAAGTAATGATTTGCTACAGCGCCGTCATGTGGCGAGTTATAGCAAAATGGATAACGCCAAAATATTTTCATTGTTCAAATAGCTATGTATACTGATTTTCATAGCTACCGTTTGAATGGTCAAAAATTTGGCCTGCTGCAGCGTCATCTAGTGGCGAGTTAAAATAATAATGCATTGCAGTGCCATCTAGTGGTGAGTAACATCAAAAGTAACGCAGTTAGAATATATTCTTCGTTCTCAAATGTGTAAGTATAAAAAATTTTATGCCGTTCGGTCGAACGGTATAGAAGTTGATGTGTTGCAGCGCTATTTAGCGGTAAGTTACAGCAAATGGATAGTGAAAAATATTCTCCGTGTTCTAATATTCGCGTGTACCAAATTTCATCGAAATTGGTTGGACGATATTCGCATAGCAAACGGCTAAACGGAATAGAATTCGACGTTTGGCTGCACCACCTAGTGAAAAGTTATAGGAAAACGGATAGCATAAAAACCTTCTCCATGATAAAAGACTTAGGTGAACCAAATTTCATGGTGATCGGTCAAACGGTGCTGGAGTTTTTCAACCTCCTACACACATACCAACATTCATTTTTATCTATAACCAGTCTTATTATACGTATATACCAGTCTCAAGTAAAATCCAGTTTCAAATCTAAGCCTCGCCAAAGTGCCAGCATACGCCATTTTGCAAGAGTTTTTTCAGGGAATCATTCGAAGCATTGACTTAGCAGCAATCAAAATGGGAAATGGTTCGACCGCCAGGCATTTATTTGAAAAGTGGAATCCCTTAATACAGCCGCATTTTTTAAATTATCAACTATAACATATTTTATTCATCGTTACCTCGATGTACTAAATGCGAAGATTTCAATTTTCTGAAATTTGGCGGATTTCCCCCAAGTTAAATCAATGTACTCAATTGGCGAGAATTCTGAAGCTACATCGCTTGAAATGCCCTAATAACTGCATTATTTCTGCACGGATAGTTAAAATTTAATGCTGTATTCTAAGAAAACCTATACACTTGTTTTCAAAAATGCTATTCCCTTAAGCTCTCAGTAAATTGCGCCAAAAAGCCTAAAACTGTGCAAACCGCTAGAACTCACTCTCTAAAAATCGGCCTATCAGCCATTTTTTTTTTTTTCGCCAAACTAAAAAAAATTACATATTAGTCTCGGATATCTTCGATCCTCATTGTTTTGCGTATAAAACATTTCATTCCTGCTCTCATTTCTTATGCGCACACGATATTATAATTAAAAAAATAACCTAAAATAATAAACTAAAAAAATCATTATTATTCTTTTATTTTTACTTTAAGAATTTAAAACATTTTATTCGGCAAAATCGCCACACATGGCAACCAAGATGCTTATTTCACACACTTTTTTCACTACAAGGGTTATATTACGTAAAGCTTTCTGCGTGGAGAACATAAAAAATCTCTTAAATTCCGGGAACGGAAATTAAGAGAACCATTCAGGAGGAAAACGTTTTTAAGTGGAGTTTCAAAGTTTTAAAGTGGATTATCATTTATTCTATATTATTTTACATATCTGTGTAAAATTTCAGGCTGACAGGTCCATTTTTGTGGAATTGTATACTACCCAAATCAACAAATTGACAAACAGAATTTCATTTTTATTTATAAGATAACCTACGCTTGTTTTTAAAAATACCCTCTCATTAAATTGCGCCAAGCGCTAGAATCATAGAAAATCTGACACACTTTCAGATTTTTAAATACGCACTAAAGTGCTATATATAAAAAGAGTTATAATCCATGGGTCTTCCCTATTTTCGTTCCTTCTTTCATTAAGTTGGAAAGTGTATCATTATTCATGAGTGTGATTAAACAAAATTAAAATTGATATTTCTAACATCCTTTTTTCTGGATGTAATACATTAGATGCAGAAAAGCTGCTCAGAAAAATGCACAATTCCAACTGAATGAAAATTTCAAAAACTTATACGCAGGTGTATTCATAACCCAAATAGCAGACGATTAAATTACGATAAATAGCGCCAAGCGTTAGAATCCTCCTCAAAATCGCGAGAATGCTGAAGATAGATCGCTTGAAATCCCTTAATAACTGCATTATTTTCGCACGGATCATTAAAATTTAACGCTGTATTCTAATAAAACCTTTGCACTTTTTTTCAAAAATCCGTTTCCTTAAGCTCTCAGTAAATTGAGCCAAGCCGGAAACTGTGCAAACCGCTAGAACTCACTTTTTCGGCATTTGAGCCATTTTATTTTTTCGCCAAACTAAAAAATTTTAACATATTAGCCTCGGAAATCTTCAATTCTTATTGTTTTGCGTATAAAACATTTCATTCCTGCTCCGATTTCCCATGCACACGATATTATAATTAAAAAAAAATATAACCTTACGAATATAAACTAACAAAAAAAAATCATTATTATTCTTTTATTTTTACTTTGAGAATTTAAAACATCTTATTCGGCAAAATCGCCACACATGGCAACCACGATCCTTATTTCACACTTTTTTCACTACAGGGGTTACAATTACGGAAAGCTTTTTGCGTGGAGAACATAAAAAATCTCTTAAATTCCGGGAACGGGTGGACTTTCAAAGTTTTAAAGTGGACTATGATTTATTCTATATTATTTTACATATCTGTGCAAAATTTCAGGCTGATAGGTCCATTTTTGTGGATTTGTATACAACTCAAATCCACAAACAAACAAACAAACAGAATTTCATTTTTATTTATAAGATTAGCTCACAACATCTTTAATCTATTGTTACAATATTTCGTAAGCTGTAGAATATGCATCACATGTATTTTTTACATATATTTAAATACTATTAGTTCACAACTGAGTAATTCGTTCACAGGAGAATGAAAGACTTTCTGTTTAGTTGAAGTGAGAGAGTTCTTTCACAGGAGAGTTCTTTCTCTCATGAGAGAGTTCTTTCACATGAGAGAGTTCTTTCACAGGAGAATGAAAGACTTTCTGTTTAGTTGAATTTAAGGTTCACAAGAGACCCTAAAACCTCTTTAGTTACCACGTGTAACATTTTAATAATGCATCTTCAAAATATTAGTTTATCTCATAAATTATGTCAAGAAGGAAGAGTGGATATCAGTAATTTTATCATTTGCATTCGAGCATTCCAATTCGAACAACCACGGATTAAGGAAGCTAAAAAAGGGGGGAGGGCGAATGCTCAAAATAGAAGAATGGGTATATTTCCAGATTTTTTTATGTAGCACAGATTTTTTTCTATACAATTATGAAAATTTTCAAGGCAATCCCTTGAAAGGCGAGAAATTTATGTAGTTTCTTGAGTTTAAAAATTCTATTTTTTACTACTAATAAAGTAACTACTAATAAAGTAAGACTACTAATAAAGTAAGACTACTAATAAAGTAAGAACAGACTTTTTTTTGATTCACTGATCAACGTAAAGCCGGTACTACTCGAATTAGAAATATGAAACTTGTTGATCAACTCTTTTTCACTGTGAGTGAACTGTGACATTAACCCTTTGAGGCGCAACCCTTTCCCAATGCTGAAAAAAGGGCAGCCGTTGCCATCGCTCGACTTAACTACCATCAAGATGGCGGGCGATCGAAACTTTCCTCGCGTGCCACAGTTCTAGAGACCCCTTTTTGACGGTCAAAAAAGGGGCTCTAGATCTGTGGCACGCGATGAACGTTTCGATCGTCCGCAGTCTTGATGGTAGTTAAGTCGAGCGATGGCAACGGCTGCCCTTTATTCAGCATTGGGCAATCTATCCAGCTGTTCTCGCATTTCATCCATTTTTCAGTAGATGCCAGTGCTGTTAAAAATAATCATGACAATTTTTTTACGGGAAATGACGCGCTAAAAAGTAAAGGATTCTCGTGGAGCTATGTCACCCGCCACTATTTTTATAGAAATCCAATCTATTCTTCGTGACTGGCAACAGTCAAAACGTCAGAGTTGGGTGTTCCCAGAGTGGGATCACTGCGCTTTAAAGGGTTAAAAGACGTGTGTAATCAATCCTACTAATACATATATCAATGTTTGCATGTTTGTTTATTACTCTTTCACGCTGAAACGGTTCGACGGATTTGGATGAAATTTGGAATAAAGACAATTAAAGTCCTGGATCAACATACAGGCGACATTTTATTGTGCGAAAAAAAAAAAACACTCTTCTTATAACATACAAAAAAATATCTTTTATAAAAAAAAGGAATATAATTGAGTTTTATTGTACAGAGCAATCGACAGATGGCGTAAATTTATAGAATATCGTTAAAGAATGCTAAAATATTGACCAAACGTCATTTTATCGTCTGCTACGCCTAACTTGGATAAATAATACACCTGAGTACGTTTTTGAAACTTTCATTCAGTTCGAATTGTGCATTTTTCTGCGCAGCTTTTTCCCATTCTATTTCTATTGTATTACATCTAGAAAAAGGATGTGAGAAATATCAATTTTAATTTTGTTTCATTACACGCATGATTAATGATACACTTTCCAACTTAATGGAATAAGAAAAGACAATAGGGAAGACGCATAGATTATGATACGCTTTTAGTATATAGCGCTTTAGTGCGCATTTAAAATCTGAAATTATTTCAGATTTTCGTTCCTTTTTTTCCCCCCCCTCCTTCTTTCCGTTTATTCTGTTAACGGCCAATATATCCAGAAGTTCTTCAGAACTAATATAGGACGAAAGTAATTTGTACCTTTTTGTAGGTTTTTATCGCTTAACCATCTTATTTTTGTAACCAGGGGCGGCCTGACACGGTATACAAGGTAAGCATCGCAACGGGGTGCCGGCTTCGAAGGGTCGAGATTTTGAACTCAAACACTAAGCTGAGCATAAAAGCGGGTTTCTTTTTAACGTTAGCAGGGGGCGGCACTTAACCTAGAGCCGCCCCTGTTTGTAACCATCTTAATGTTTAATTCCATTCACACAATCTGAGAGATTTCAGTGCCAAGGAAAAAAATGAAAAGCAGGATTCTCTCCGAACAAGATTTATTAAGATAGCGAACCAACTGGTCTCCGAAGGCGGCTAGTCAATTTATAAATCAAAACAATGGAAAAGTAACTTTTTTGAATTCAGAATATTTAAATGCTCTCGTAAAGATTAATTTATAAATGGCTGTACTAATAAAAGAGGATATCGGCGGTATTAATAACATAAGACAGTAGAATCTATGAACTCATATGTACTTATATACGTAAATCTATGTAGAATCTATGTACTTATATGCGTAATCGATTATATACGAGTAGAATCTATGTACTTATATACGTAAAAGTTTCAAAGGCTTGCATTTTGCAACATGAAGCTTACTCGCTTCAAGTTAGTGGTGAATCAATTTTGAGGGTACTCGGTTCACGTGTAAGAGATTTGTTGTCAGTGCCGTTTACGAAGCTTTCGTCGATACAGAAGAACAACTGAATAGACTAACCAGTTTTTAATCGCCTCAACGATTAAAAATTTACAATCCCGTTGCCATCATTCCATTAAACTATCACCAGCAAGACAATTCGATCGACGCCCCTGTTGCTGGTAGTTAAATCAAATAATGCAAGACTGCACATTTCCGCGTTTGGTAGTCTATCCACAGGATCTATTCTGCTATAGTTATAAGCCCTTAACGCTTTTCCTCAACGTCCCTCGTATGTGGCTCTTTGATTGTTTGTCGGATTGCGGCCGATTATCTTCACTAGGGATCTATGCCCAGGAGGGGGGGGGGTGCCTTCCGTGTGGTCCGGGTTTCGGAGAAAACCACGGAAAACTCCGAACGGCTGGGTCAGGGGCGTAGCCAGGGGGGGGGGATATCGGGATATATCCCCCCGCCCGAAATTTTTGGATTAGTGATGAAATTCCGTCTGTTTATGCAGATATAAGTTCATATCCCCCCCCCCGAAAAAGTTTCCACGCGCATATCCCCCCCCCCGAAAAATTTTCCTGGCTACGCGCCTGGGCTGGGTCGATGGTTGCGATCTGGGCTTGAACCAGTCACCTCCCAGTTGAGAGCGCTATGCGGTCGGTCACTATGGATCACATGGCTCATTGAAGACGCAGCAGAGATAACGAATGTAATTATTCAACAGAAGGAGAATAGACTAACTGTTGCTCTTAGGGATGGAGCGGTGCTATAAAAGCTATTTGTCTCCATTTTATAAATTTGAGAACCTGTCTGTTATGCTGTGCGCTGTGAAATTCAGACATTGACTGTGAAATTCTTCTGCGTGTTTTGTTCGTGGAATGTTTTTTATCGTGTGCGATGTACAGTTTCTACAGCTATCGCATTCGACTGATTGTTCTCTGGTTTTTTATCTTGTGCGATGTACAGCTATCGCGTTCGACTGATTGTTCCCTAGTTTTTTATCGTGTGCGATGTACAGTTTCTAAAGCTATCGCGTTCGACTGATTATTCCCTAGTTTTTTATCGTGTGCGATGTACAGTTTCTACAGCTATCGCGTTCGACTGATTGTTCCCTAGTTTTTTATCGTGTGCGATGTACAGTTTCTACAGCTATCGCGTTCGACTGATTGTTCCCCAGTTTTTTATCGTGTGCGATGTACAGTTTCTACAGCTATCGAATTCGACTGATTGTTCCCTAGTTTTATATTGTTTGCAAAATAATCGTCGAAGATTAGTCTAAGAATATCTTTCTAGAAGCGATGAAGTCTTTGTTTTCGTTCTTACTTCTTAGATTGTTCGCTCCAAACATTCTGCACATTGTGTGCTGTAAGAAATCAACACCCTATTAATGCGAGTTAAATAATCAATCCGTTCGCCATCGACAATTAAAAAACAGCAACAATTAAAAAAAGTAAAAAAGGCTTTCATTTCAGATATCATTTTTCTTGTCCATTTTCAAATTTTAAACACATTTTTGCAGCTTCATTGTTCTGTCTGTCTGTGAAGAACTGTTTCAAATCCTGAGATCGATTTTTCACCTGCTCAACTTTACTTCACACATACAATACAGTACAAGGCGCCGGGTTGAATAGAAGCTCTTTAAATCTTTGTATACACCCAGCAATAGAGGGGGAGCTTAGGGGAAAATAAGGTTTTAATCTTTTTCTTTCCCCCAAATGGTCGGGCACTAGCTGCCTTTTGTCTCTGCTAAGGCCCGAAATGCACGCCATTTCATTATGGGGCATCCAGTGGGCGGCCAGCGTTACCCCCCCCCTGAAAGGATGAACAGTTTAATACTCAAGCCCAAGACGGGAATCGAACCCGGACCCAAAGTGTCATAGAATGTTTCCTCAGCCACTACACCACCTGGGCGGCAGGATTTAGTGTGTTGTAAGAAGTATCAGGATTCAAGAGTGGAGCCCATCAAATAAAACACGAAATAATTCAATAAAAATAAAAAGGCAGTGGTGTTGATGGGGCGATCGAACTCCATTGACCGCACCTAAGCCCATGTAAACTTCTTCGTTCTCATCACTAACCCTTTAACGCTCAGTGTTCCTGCTCTGGGAACACCACTCTGGCGTATTGACTGTTGCCAGTCACGAAGAATAGATTTGGTTTCTATAAAAATAGTTGCGGGTGACACAGCTCCACGAGAATTCTTTACTTTTCAGCACGTCCTTTCCCGTAAAAAAAATGGTAACGATTCTTTTTAACAGCACTGACACCTGCTGAAAAGTGGAAGAATGCGAGAACGGCTGGATAGATTGCCCAATGCTGAAAAAAGGGCAGACGTTGCCATCGCTCGACTGAACGACCAGCAAGATGGCGGACGATCGAAACGTTCATCGCGGGCCACAGATCTGGAGATCTCTGGCTGTGCCGCACAACCAGCTGTCGTCAAAAAAGGGCCTCTAGATCTGTGGCACGCGATGAACGTTTCGATCGTCCGCCATCTTGCTGGTCGTTAAGTCGAGCGATGGCAACGAGCGATGGCAACATTTTTTCAGCATTAGCAAAGGGTTGCACCTCAAAAGGTTAATGTTTATGGGATCGCGTTTCCGAGGTCGTACACCAATTGCGAAATAAAACAATGATTGCATAAATACATATAACTATGGCATTATTGGTATTACTGTTTAGCCCCTTACGAACTTTGTTTAAACATATCACTGTGTTTTTTAGATGAAAGGTTGAATTTTTGTACATCACCTAATTAATGTATGGGGTTCATTTTACTAACTGGGAATTTTTTTTTCAACTGGGACCGTATTAAATGCTTTAATTCTGTGTTTACTTAGATTTAATCTTCTAAAATGTTCAATGATACCATGAAATTGTGCACCTTTTCTCCGTAGTTTTTTAATTTATTGTATAAGTCTGTGATCAATATTTAAGAAATAAATTCCTTAGTCCGTGTTTTGGGGACACCCTTGCATGGGCGCCCATAGGAATTTTTCTGGGGGGGGGGCAAACTTCAAAAAATTTTTATAGGGGGGGGCAAATTTCAAACTTTTAACGAATTTAGTTCTGTTTTTGCGATTTGTTTACATCGTGAGACACTAACCTAAAACTGTAGGGGGGGGCAAGTGCCCTACCTTGCCCCCCCCTATGGGCGCCCATGCACCCTTGTATACTAGAAATATATTTATAGACTTCTATAAATTATAATCCATCCGATAATCTTAAGGAATTTTCATATGGGATGTACACATATGAGATCAATATACACAACAAAATATTTATACTTTATGTGTGTGAGTGTTTGAATGCCTATGCTTATATCAGTACGAAAGGGGCCCTCATTAGTCTGTCCTGCGGTTAAAGTTGGCTGAGTGGAGCTCTGCGTGAACAGCGTAGATTTGAACCCCATTACTGAAGATAGCACTGTATTCTTTTGAGTTCAATATTATGAATTTTTAAATAAAAATATTTAGTACTTTTTTAATTTTCTTTACAAATAACAAATTAGTTACACCTTTTTTCTTCATGCTATCGGCAATTACAGAAAAATAAACCATTAAAACTAATTTGATTTCAAAAATCAGCATTGTCAGAATTAGAGCATTTGCTGAATTCGAAAACATAATATACTTTATAAAAATATTTGTCAGAAAAATATAATCTTCAAAAATAAATCTTTCGCAGAAAGAATGATTTCTCAGATTTCTGCTACAGCACAAAAATAAAGAAGGAAAAAACCCCACTTTTTTGTGTGTTCCCATCGGATTTCATTAATGAGGGAAATGTATCCATTTACAGCAAGTGATTATCATTAATGTTTCAGGTTTTATTTTGATCATTTATTTTGGCTGAGAGATTACGTTTAATTATTTTCTTTTTGGGGGATGGGAGTTTTTATTTTTTATTATTATCATCTTTTCTTTTTTCGTATGAAAATTTAATCATTCTGGAAAAGAAAAAACAAACTTTTAAAGCTAAGTTAATATTTTCAGTTTTTAAGCACACCCAAATTACGCCAATTTTGTTTCGAAAAAGCTGCAAAGATTGCAGAAATAACTTTGAGGGAGCATATAAAAATTGTGGTTTTTTTCGAGAGCAGAATTATATTAAATGTTTGCATTTTCCATTGCATGTGGCTAAATTGAATTAGTTATATGCAGGCAATTTGAGAAGAGACAGGCGATATGGAAGTTTCTTGCTAGTATTTGTAGTGTCAACAGATACCAATACTGACTTTCTTCATCAGAATCAAATTTAATTCGATGTAACAATTGAATTATAGGTCAGAATTTATGCTGTATGTAAAGGATACTTTTACAATAAAAAAAAGGTCTCAAGTGTGATTGGATTCAGTGCATCAAATGCAAGAAATGGTTATGCAAACGTTACACTATGGTGATCATTTGCACCGAAAGAAATATGCAGGCTAACATTCAAGCTTGTACCTTTATTGGTTTTAGCAAAGTAATTTCGAAGAAAAAATAATATCTCCGTTCCGGATAAGATGTTGAAGGTCACAGAGATTTGCAATTTTTATGATTTATCATGAAATGATGATTCATGATGATCACCCGCCTCCCAATTTTTTTTTTCCTCAGTACAGTTCTGTCTATTACTGCCACTTAATCTGCCAAATTCAACAATGAAATGAAAGGTAAGCTAATTTTCAGAGTTCTTAGTTTAGGAATGTAAAAATACACTAGCTGGAACCCGTCGAATTCGACGGCCACTTTATTGCCAGTGATTTTTCAAAAATAAATGAGAATGATCAGGTCTTGGACAAAACGGACAGGAAAAATCGAAGAGCGAAGCGGAAGTAACATGACACGTTGGCAAAAAATAAGAAAGTTTGGGGCCAGTTCACATATGAAATGACGAATGAGCACGAATACAGTTACAAATTCTCATTGAGTAGGCGATATTTTTGGTCATGCCATCGGCCACTGAACATTCAGGTGAATCCTCGGGAGTGATTTTGACTGCCCACGGCATCTTTCGATCCAACCCTTGAAAGAGCAACACACAGCATTCCATAAAAAATACGGGTTCAGGAAGGTAAACGCCAACAGTATGGAGTGAAAGAGAAAAACTAATCCTCTAAATGGCGTGCTCACGCCCCCTGCTTTATTTACATTTTCTCACGCTGTCCTCGATGGGTTAAATCCAATATCAGATAGAAAAACAGAAAAATCATAGAAATAAGAGATAAAGCAGCAAATTAAAGAGAAAGTTTATAACTTCCAACAGTGTGGTTAATAAATCGCAATGTATTTCTATGGGGAAAAATACGAGAAAAAAAAATCTGACACTTTCATATTTTAAACACTTACTAATGTGTTATGTATTAAAAGTGTATCTTAATCCATGTGCTGTCCCTTTTCATTATTTCTTATTTCATTAAGTTGTTAAGTGTATCATTATTCATGAGCGTGCCGTGTTTTTCTTCCTTTACTTCCATAGAACACTTCTTTGGAATTGAAATCTATCTTAAAGTCGCCCACTAAAACAGTTTTACAATCTTCTCCAAGCATATTTCAATAATACTCCACCTTTATAAATACTGTTTTGAATGTGCATCAAAATCATGAGCGTGCCGTGCTTCTCTTTCTTGTGTCGTAAAACACTTTTCCAAAGTTGAAATCTATATTAAAATCTCCTACCAAAAACTGTTTAACAATCTTCGTGAGCCATATTCTAACTGTAAAAATTTAAACATTGGCGCAACAGCCCACTTGCGCGGCCAACTCCTGAGCTGCCCCAAGCACAGTTTCCGTGGTGCGGTAGCATATGCCTCGGCCAGATTGTCAACTTGACGCGAAGCAGCACAAAGCGCTACCCATTACACCACTGGGATTATATTCTAACTATACTTCCCCTTTATAAATACTGTTTGGAAAAAGTACCATAATCCATGAGAATACCGTATTTGCCTTCCTTCTTCCAGAAAACGCTTCTTGAAATCTATATTAAAATCACCAACCAAAACTACTTTACAATCTTCGCCTTCTAACTATATTTCTCCTTAGTTGTAAGTTTAAAATTGCATTAGCAAGTTAAATGCTAACGAGATTGAATGAAAGAAAAAAATGCAATATGATCAAGATTGTTCAATCATGAAACATGGATTCATATATAAATATAATTTAACAGACTAAAATACTGCTGAAATTAGCAAATCAATCTATAACCAAAATATATTTAATATTTATTTTTTCTTTTATTCTCCATTTGTATTTGTTGGCTTAACAATATCCATTCCGTGTGAAGAACGAGTACATCAGCTATTTAATAATGACATACTTTCCAACTTAATGGAATAAGGAAGAAAAATAAGGGACGACGCTTGAATTATGATACGCTTTTAATACAGGGTGTGTCACAATTCCCTCCCAGATTTTGTAGGCTTATAAAATATATATATTACCAATACAGCAACAAAGTTCACTTTATTGGAGAATGAAATGTTCCAAGGTTTATTTCACAAAAGTCCAATATGTGAACCTTTCTTGACAGTGACGGATTAATGCAGTTTTGTGGAGTTGGGGGTGGGAGGTGGGCAGTTAGTTTGTCGGTGGTGGCGGTTAGTTAGAAGATTAACATATACATCCATTTTATAGAAGTAAAGTAGCATCTTTTAGATTAATCTTTTTTTCTCAATTGGGACGGTAGCCCCTGCGCGCCCTCTCCCTAAAATCCGTCTTTGTTTCGTGATGCGTCAGATAACAAGTCAAATTTTTCCCACAATCACACACTCGTTTTAACCCTTTAACGCGCGGTGTCCTCGCCGTGAGGACACCAAACTCTTGACGTTTTGACTGTTGCCAATCACGAAGAATAGATTGGATTTCTATAAAAATAGTTGCGGGTGACATAGTTCCACGAGAATCCTTTACTTTTTAGCACGTCATTTCCCATAAAAAAAATTGTCACGATTATGTTTAACAGCACTGACATCTGCTGGAAAATGGAAGAACACGAGAACAGCTGGATAGATTGCCCAATGCTGAAAAAAGGGCAGCCGTTGCCATCGCTCGACTTGACTACCAGCAAGATGGCGGACGATCGAAACGTTCATCGCGTGTGCCACAGATCTAGAGACCTTTTTTTGACGACAGCTGGCTGTGCACGAGCACAGCCAGCTGCATCAGAAAGGGGTTTCTAGAACTGTGGCACGCGATGAACACGTTTCGATCGTCCGCCATCTTGCTGGTAGTTAAGTCAAGCGATGGCAACGGCTGCCCTTTTTTCAGCATTGGGAAAGGGTTGCGCCTCAAAGGGTTAACATGGAAACAAATGCAGTGCTGATCCTTTGGCGTAAATTTCGTCTTTGTCACGAACACGCGATCTTGTATGTAACCCAATGAAAAAAGTCGCCTGGAATTAGGTCCGGAGAGCGAGGTGGCCACGGAAGAAGGCGACTGTCGTCTTTAGAACCTCGTCCAATCCAAGGACAAGGAAGACCATTATTTGTGAAACAAAACTTGCAATGTTTCTTTCTTGCAGAAGACTTCACTGGAGAAAGAAATATTGCAAGTTTTGTCATTCTTGAAGAACTGACCCCTCCGCACCCCCGACAAAGTTGCATTAATCCGTCGCTGTCACGAAAGGTTCACGTATTGGACCTTTGTGAAATAAAACTTATAACATTTCTTTCTCCAATAAAGTCAACTTTGTTGCTGTATTGGTAATATATGTATATATATTATAAGTCTTCCAGAGACGGGAGGGAATTGTGGCACACCCTGTATATAGCACATTCGTGCTCATTTTAAAATAAAAGTATTTCAATATTTTTCTTTTCCTTTTTTTTTTTTTTTTCAAGCAGAGAGGGGTTACGGTATACGTACATTATCCAATGCGGATGATGAGATAACTTACACAACCAACCGATGATCTTTAATTTAGCAGAAAACAATTCTTTGAAGCTGTTTCTTCTATTCTGTGATCAGAACACTTCTCTAATCGATGTGTACTTCGTTAATGTGAAAAGTGTGACTACATTTACTAAATATTAAAACTATACAAAAATAAAATGTGTAGTGCCGCTCTATAGAAATACAAGGTTTTGTATTTCTGAGGTTCGTTTGATGTAATCTGAAAACTGAAATACTACTTCAAAGGAGAGGTGATTGGCATTAGCCGAAAAAGACGAAGCTTCCAAACCTTCATTAATACTTAAATAACGAAGGGAATTTAATGCACGGAATTAAATTAACTTACCCTAAAAATTCGTTTTTAGTCTAGCAGTATTTTCTGAAGTGATGAAACAGAATATCTAAAATTCAAATATACGCTTTTTGTTAATTTTACTACTGCAATGCACTCCAGATTCTCATAACAACTTGATTTAAATAAAATATACATTTAAAATTAAATTACTCTCACGGTATAGCATATTTAGAACTTGTACAATCTGAGGATAAATTAAACTGCATAGGATCATTCTTTTGCAAAGCGTAGGAGGGTTTTAGAGGAAAAAAAAAAAAAAAATCATCTTTCTAGCGAGTTTGGATGATGTATTTAAATAAACTCTGAAACACTATTTTTTTTAAAAAGAATGTTGTTTATAGTGTGGGTGTCTCTGATTTACACGCGGGTTAATGGACGCGCAGAATAACCAATAGGTTTGCGTGGATGACGCTACAGAAGTATTCAGGGCAGGGGGAGACACTAGTTTCATAGTACGTTTGGCACTGTGTTTTGCGGGATTGTAAAGGTCGTAAAGCGTTTTTTTTGAAGTGAAAACTTCTGCAGGCACGCTGGGCACTTTTTGGAATTGGAGGAAAGCACTGAACTCGCGTGACCATCAAGCTCAGAGACATATGCATAGATGCATATATATATATGTATATAGCACTTTTGACCATCAGATTTATGCAGGGTTGTCCAAATTAAACTTCCCCAACTCAGAGGCCTGTGCAGGATGTTGTATGGGTCATAATGGGATCAAATTTTGGAAACAGACACTTCAGATCACGCGCTCGTGATTTATTAAAAAGAAATGATTAGTACAAGAAGTTGCCGATAGGTGGCGCTGCAGATCAACAAGACGTTCTACAGATGTTCAACAGCACGAGAAACAGTTGACACACTGACAACACCATGTGGCGATTGGCTAGCGGCGTCCACGACCGCCAAAGCAACTTCTTGAACGCGTGCAGAAGCCACAACATGTCGTCCTTTACTTGGTAAAATTCCCAGCTGTCCGGTATTTTCGAACTTCTTTACCATGTCTCGTAAAGCGCGTGGTGTCATTGGTCCCCGGCGTAAGTTCTTTAGCCGACGGAATGCTCTTACCGCAGCACAGGAGTCCTCGTCATTTTGGTAGAAAAGTTTCACTAACTTAGTCTCACTAAGCTTTGTCTTTCAAAGCCGCCATCGTGCATCAGCGAGCTGGAAACAACTGCCTGTGCAGCGCCTGTCTTCCACTTTTGTAGGGCTCGTCGTTTGGATACGTGGCTCAGAAAGCTTTATTTCTGCAAATCACGTTATTGCAATATGCAAATTACTAGTGTTACAGCGCCACCTATCGGCAACTTCTTGTACTAATATATTTTTTTTTTTAATAAATCACGAGCGCGTGATCTGAAGTGTCTGTTTTCAAAATTTCATCCCATTATGACTCATACAACATCCTGCACAGGCCTCTGAGTTGGGGAAGTTTAATTTGGACAACCCTGTATATAGATAAATTCATGTAAATAAATCAATAGAAGGAAAAAAAAGTTATGAAAAAATATTTTACATAATATTAAAGTCGGCTGGTGTATCCATAATTTTTTAATACAGCGCCATCTCTTGTCGAATAGATGAATTACTACTTGGATGCCGCTCTTGAGCAAACATGCGGTATACAATGTATATAGCATGGTGTATAGGTATATATCATTTTATACATGTCTCACTTGTTCGTGTTCTCTAGACACTGAGGTTCAGTGCAATATATATAACGCATGTTTCTTTTAATACGTAGGGGCTATAATTTTCGATTTTTTATTTAAAAAACTGTAATTAATTTGCATAGCTAGTATATAGATATTGTGCAATAGTTAATTTGATAATGTGGAGAGTGTTTAATAATTATGTACTGTACATTATTTAAATCATAACTGTTATACTACAATGCATTTGAATTTGAATTATAAATCCATCATTCATTACAAATAAATAGGGTTACTGTTCATTACAATGTAAGTACATAATTATTGATAATAAATAACTTCACGTACGTAATTATTGATTATATCGAGCAAAACCCAACAAGAGAAAAAAAATGTGTCTCTCTGATGTATACCAAACGCATATACCAGCTGTGTCACGTGGCTGCCTGTGCGCGTGCTCCCTCTCTCCTTTTAAATTTTAAATGAGCTCACAAATTCAGAGCGGAAGTTAAAATGTAATTAAATTACAAAATCAAAAAATTCCAATGCTAACCCAGTGAAAATTGCATTAAAATGTGTACAAACGTACAAAAATATGTGAAATTCCGAGGATATAAATAAATGTGTAATAAGCTTACAGCCTTAAAAAAAAACACTTACAAAATTTTTTACAAAGATTTTCGAATGTATAAAAATGTGAATAAACAACAATTAATGATTTACCCAACATTTTAAGTAGAGATTTCAACATTAACGTTACAGATGATAAAAATTTACCATTAATATAATCTTCTTATAAATAAAAATGAAATTCTGTTTGTTTGTTTGTTTGTGGATTTGATTCGTATACAAATCCACAAAAATGGACCTATCGGCCTGAAATCTAGCACAGATATGTAAAATAATATAGAATAAATCATAGTCCACTTTAAAACTTTGAAAGTCCACCCGTTCCCGGAATTTAAGAGATTTTTTATGCTCTTCACGCAAAAATCTTTCCGTAATTGTAACCCCTGTAGTGAAAAAAGTGTGAAATAAGGATCGTGGTTGCCATCTGTGGCGATTTTGCCGAATAAAATGTCGTTCGTATACAAATCCACAAAAATGAACCTATCGGCCTGAAATTTAGCACAGATATGTAAAATAATATAGAATAAAGCGTAGTCCACTTTAAAACTTTGAAAGTCCACCCGTTCCGGAATTTAAGAGATTTTTTATGCTCTTCACGCAAAAAGCTTTCCTTAATTGTAACCCCTGTAGTGAAAAATGTGTGAAATAAGGATAGTGGTTGCCATGTGTGGCGATTTTGCCGAATAAAATGTTTTAAATTCTCAAAGTAAAAATAAAAGAATAATAATGATTTTTTTTTGTTAGTTTATATTCGTAAGGTTATTTTTTTTTTAAATTATAATATCGTGTGCATGGGAAATCAGAGCAGGAATGTAATGCTTTACACGCAAAACAATAAGAATTGAAGATTTCCGAGGCTTATGTGTAAATTTTTTTAGTTTGGCGAAAAAATAAAATGGCTGAAATATGGATTTTGAGTAAGTGAGTTCTAGCGGTTTGCACAGTTTTCGGCTTGGCGCAATTTATTGAGAGCTTAAGGAAATCGATTTTTGAAAACAAGTGCAAATGTTTTATTAGAATACAGCATTAAATTTTAATGATCCGTGAAGAAATAATGCAGTTATTAAGGGATTTCAAGCGATCTAACTTCAAAATTCTCGCCAATTGAGTACATTGATTTAAGTTGGGGGAATTCCGCCAAATTTCAGAAAATTGAAATCTTCTCATTTAGTACATCGGAGTAACGATGAAAAAACACATTATTGTTGATAATTTAAAAAAAAATCGGCTGTATTAAATTATTCCACTTTTCAAATAAAAGCGTGTTTTACTTTTTAAAGGTCGAACCATTTCCAAATTGGATTGCTGCTAAGTCAATGCTTCGAATGATTCCCTGAAAAAACTCTTGCAAAATGGCGTATGTTGGCACTTTGGCGAGGCTTAGATTTGAAACTGGATTTTATTTGAGACTGGTATATATAATAACACTGGTTATAGATAAAAATGAATGTTGGTATGTGTTTATGAGGTTGAAAAACTCCAGCACCGTTGAGCACCGTTGCACGATGAAATTTGGTTCACCTAAGTCTTTTATGATGGCGAAGGTTTTTATGCTATCCGTTTTCCTTAACTTGCCACTTGGTGCCGCAGCACAACGTTGAATTCTATTCCGTTTAGCCGTTTGCTATGCGAATATCGTCCAACCGATATCGATGAAATTTGGTACACGCGAATATTAGAACACGGAGAATATTTTTCACTATCCATTTTGCTGTAACTTGCCGCTAAATGGCGCTGCAGCAGGACAAATTCTTGACCATTCAAACGGTCGCTATGAAAATCAGTATACATAGCTATTTGAACAATGAGGATATTTTGGCGTTATCCATTTTGCTATAACTAGCCATTTGACGGCGCTGTAGCAAATCATCACTTTAATTAACTACTAGATGGCCCTGCAGTGTATCGCTTCTTGACTGTGCAAAGGATCGTTATGAAAATTGGTATACATAGATAGTTGAACACGGTCGCTATGAAAATCAGTATACATAGCTATTTGAACAATGAGAATATTTTGGCGTTATCCATTTTGCTATAACTCGCCACTTGACGGTGCTGTAGCAAATCATTACTTTATTGAACCACTAGATGGCCCTGCAGTGTATCACTTCTTGACTGTGCAAATAATCGCTATGAAAATAGGTATACATAGATATTTGAACACGGGGAAGAGTTTGGCGCTATCCATTTTCTTATAACTTGCCACTAGATATCGCGTCAACACATGAACTTCAGGACTGTCGAGCCGATAGTCATGAAAATTCGTATACATCGATATCTGAATGCGAAAAATATTTTCGCCGTATCCGTTTTGCTAAAACTCGCCACTAGATTGCGCTACGCCGCATGGCCTTCTGCACCGTACAAACGATTGCCTCGCAATTCGGTATGCATGATTATTGGACACAATATAACGCGATATCCACTTTGCTATATCTGTTTATTACAAAGAATAGTAATCACCACAAATCGTAATATCAAAATGTCCATTAATCCCCGTGCGAAGAACGGGTACTTCAGCCAGTTTTTACTTCCTTGTACGTAGTATAAGGAAGTAATGTGATGCCGAAAAATTTTGGGGGCCAAATTTTTTCTTCCTTGTACGTAGTATAAGGAAGTAATGTGATCCCGAAAAATTTTGGGAGCCAAATTTCGACAAAAAAGCCGATTTTGACTACCTCTAAATTTAATTTTAAGAATTTTTTCGATGCATCTTATCGTGGGCTAGCATGCACGATCATATTAACGCGTCTGCAACTCATTTTGACCAGCGGCGAGTCTATTGTGGTCAGTTTTTCCATGCCGTCTGTACGTACGTACGTATGTATGTAACTCGCATATCTCAAAAACTATTGGTCGTAGAATGTTGAGATTTGATATTTAGGATTGTTCTATGATCTAGTTGTGCACCTCCCCTTTTGGTCACAATCGAATGTATAGTTTATGTACAGGACCGCCCAAAAGATTCGAAATACATTACGCTCTATGGGCCGAAATTCATTAAACTCGCATATCTCAAAAACTATTAGGCGTAGAATATTGAAACTTCATATTTTGTATAGTTGTAACATCTAGTTGTGCACCTCCTCTTTTGGTTCCATTCGATTCGATAGTTTATTTACAGGACCGCCCAAAACATTTGAAATACATTACGCTGAATGGGCCGAAATTCATTAAACTCGCATATCTCAAAAAACTATTAGTCGTAGAATGTTGAAACTTTATATTTAGGATTGTTGTAACATCTAGTTGTGCACCTCACCTTTCGGTTCCATTCGACTGGATAGTTTATCTACAGAACCGCCTAAAAGATTCGAAATACATTACGCTCTATGGGCCGAAATTCATCAAAGCGTTTTTTAGAGGTATTGGGCTATTTCAAACGACCCAGAAGTGATATATGCTGTAAAGAGTTAGAAAATGAATTTCTCCATTAAAAAAAGTGTCTTTATCATTTACAGTTCTGCTACAGGAACACTCAAAAGATTTCCAATACATTACGGTCAATGGCAATTTTAGGGGCATTCATCCATTTCAAGCACAATACCGTCCTACCACATAAGTTAGGTAATGGTCCGACCACGGTCACATGCCTCCCTCAAGAACTATGCCAAAAGTCGCCAAGCTCGGCGACTTTTGGTGTACATGTGTGCATATTTAACTCTCAAATCTCAAAAATTATTATGAAATTTCATATATAAGATTGTAGTAACATCTAGTTGTGCATCTCAATTTTTGGTTCCAATCTACTGCAGAGTTTATTTACAGGACCACCGAAAAGAATTTCAGTACTTTAATGTCTATGGACATCTTCAATATAATACAATTGTAGACAGTCATTGTTTGGTACATGCCCAAAATCTCGTCGTCTGTCCTCGACCTTGGCGAGTTTTTCCGAAATGTCGCCAAATTTGGCGATAGTCAGTCATTTGGTCCATGCCCTAAGTATCGCCATTTGTCATCGTTCTTGGCGAGTTTTGGAGAAATATCGCCAAATTTGGCGATAATCTGTCATTGTTGGTCCATGCTTAAAATCTCGCCAAATGTCGTCGACATTGACGAGTTTCGCCGAAATATCGCCAAATTTGGCGGCAAAAATTATTTCGTATGTTCTATAACTCTAAAACTTTAACCCGTAGAATTTTTAACTTTTGTATTTAGAACTATATTATAATATCTAACGGTTTTCAATATCTTTTTTGACAGTAATCGACTGCGAATTTATTTACAGGGTGAGCCAAATAACTTTAAATGCATTAAGGTGTATGGATGTATTCAATTCATTGAAAGTCTGTGGTCAATGACTACTTTGGCTATCCCCAAAATCTCGCAAACTATCTCAAGTTTGTCGGCTTTTGGTGAAATATCGCCAAATAAAGGGACAGAAGGAAATCTTTCAAATTGAACTCAGCTTGGCGATATCGAAATATTTAGCTAGAAATCGCTAAACCTTACTATTATTGATATTTTATCTCTTTCAAACAAATAAGTTTAGAGGAAGTGCGTAAAAAAAATTTTGATTTAATAGACGTGCAAGGAAGTCATGTGTTGGACACATCAGATTTTTTAAATAAAGAGTTTCAATTGACTAGTGATCGACATGCCAGCACTACAAGATATAAACGTACAATTGATGCTGTTTTTACAGGATATTAAGGAAGTAATGTGATCCCGAAAAATTTTGGGGGCCAAATTTCGACGAAAAAATCGATTTTGACTACCTCTAAATTTAATTAAAAAATTTTTTTCGATGCATCTCATCGTAAGCTAGCATGCACGATCCTATAAACACGTCTGCAACTTATTTTGACCAGCGGCGAGTCTATTCTCTCCAGTTTTTCCATGCCATCTCTACGTACGTACGTATGTATGTAACTCGCATATCTCAAAAACTATTGGTCGTAGATTGTTGAGACTTGATATTTAGGATTGCTCTATGATCTAGTTGTGCACCTCCCCTTTTGGTCGCAATCGAATGAATAGTTTATGTACAGGACCGTCCAAAAGATTCGAAATACATTACGTTCTATGGGCCGAAATTCATAAAACTCGCATATCTCAAAAACTATTGGGCGTAGAATGTCTATACTTCATATTTTGGATAGCTGTAACATCTAGTTGTGCACCTCCCCTTTTTGTTCCATTCGACTGGATAGTTCATCTGCAGGACCTCCCAAAATATTCGAAATACATTACGCTCTATGGGCATAAATTCATTAAACTCGCATATCTCAAAAACTATTAGGCGTAGAATGTTGAAACTTCATATTTAGGATTGTTGTAACATCTACATATGCCGCTCCCCTTTCGGTTCGATTCGACGGCATATTTTTTCTACAGGGCGGCTCAAAAGATTCTAAATACATTACGCTGTATGGGCCGAAATTCATCAAAGCGTTTTTTAGAGGTATTGGGCTATTTCAAACTACTCAGATGTGATATATGCTGTTAGAGTTACAAAATGAATTTCTCCATTAAAAAAAGTGTGTTTATCATTTCTAGTTCTGCTACAGGAACACTCAAAAGATTTCCAATACATTACGGTCAATGGCAATTTTCGGGGCATTCATCCATTTCAAGCACAATACCGTCCTACCACATAAGTTAGGTAATGGTCCGACTACGGTCACGTGGCTCCCTCAAGAACTATGCCAAAAGTCGCCAAGCTCGGCGACTTTTGGTGTACGTGTGTGCATATTTAACTCTCAAATCTCAAAAACTATTGTGAAATTTCATATATAAGATTGTTGTAACATCTAGATGTGCATCTCGATTTTTGGTTTCAATCTACTGGAGAGTTTATTTAGAGGACCACCTAAAAGAATTTCAGTACTTTAATGTCTATGGACATCTTCAATATAATACAAATGTAGACAGTTATTGTTTGGTACATGTCCAAA
>JAWZYV010016398.1:0-43769 GCA_038373885.1 Cheiracanthium punctorium
ATTTCATTGGGGAAAAGGCAAAAAATGCATACCCAACAAAGGTATGTACACTAGAGATGAGTTCGAGCTCATTTTTTGAAGCCTGAGAACTTTTAATCCGAGCCCGAGCAATATTATTTACGTCTGAGTCCGAGCCTGAAATTTCAGCTAAAGATTAAAAAAATTCAGTTACTTCATTGATAGAATACAATAAATTTTGATGTTCTTGTAAATTAACGGCAAATATAGTTGCAAACTCTCAATGCCCTTTCTAATTCTTTATATCCATGTTTATCAAATAACGTCCGATCTGATGGCTAACTAAGTAATAAAAACCGCTTTTCTGAAATACCCAAAGAGCTTGACCATACCGTGCCACTATTTTTATAAGTACTTTTATTTTACTCATGAATCACTTTTTAAAATCTGCTTCAAGGAGTATGTTAAATAAATGAGAAATTTCTCACGAGCTCGAGCCCTAACGCAATTGGGAATTACAGAGCCCGGGCTCGGGCTGAGCCTGTCTCATCTCTAATGTACACCTCTTATTAAATCTGAAGTCGCATCTCATGTTTTAAAGGAAAATCCAACTACCCAAAGAACTATCGCAAAATCTTTAAATATCTATGTAGGAACTGTCAACAAAATTATAAAACCTGAATTAAAGTTAATCAAAGCAAAAAAACATGATGTTCATCACCTAACACCAAAACATGTTTCTCAGCAGGATGTTTGAAACTTGCTCCTTTGTCTAATGGATCCCCGGCATCCAATCGGCAGATACAACCCCCGTCAATTCGCACCCTGGTTATAACGTATTATTATTATATATATATATGTATATATATATGCTGTATATCCCAGTGTATAACACACATCAGTAAATTGAACATGTCTTACGATAGTAATTATCTTTTGTAATATAATGCATATTTGTAATATTCTTTTATAATTTTTTTCTGCGGATATAAGAAACACATGATCCGTTTTCATATCCGTATCTGCAGATATAAAAACAAGTTATCTGTTTACAGATCCCTATCCGCATATCTAACTTAACGATCCAGCACACCTTTACTTGATATCACAATGGACACAGGTTTTTCTTATTGTTACCAAGTGACAATAATCAGACATAACAAGAAGATGTAATAATTTTACTTAAATATTATCAGTGTTCATTTTAATACAGTAATATATATATGTATTAAAGAAACTTACATAGTAAAACAGACAGTAAATTTGTACTTATATTGAAGTGTGTTCTATTGGGGGGGGGGGTGATGTTGGTCGCCTACATGTGGTGCCCCCTGTTCTCGCTAAACGACTGACACTTGTCACCCTGTGCAGCCTTTGATCAATCTTCAGCGACAAGTACATCTTGCTGCTTCTTTCTTGACTTTTACTCTCCAGCAACGGTCCTTTTAGGGCCTGGTCATGTCTATTTCTCAGCTCAAGATTCTTTTTTGGAATGCTGGTGGTCTTATGCAGGACAAGTTCACTTGTATAAAACTAAAAGATACAGCTTACCTTTTGCGATTAACTCGAACATTGTACGCTTTGGTAAGTTATCTCTTCTTGGTGAGGTAGCACACTTCACTGGCAATTACAGATTTATTTTTAGAGTATCCAACAGATTTATTTGAGAAGGCAGAGATATGAATATTTCTGTCATTCCCAAAAATCAGTTAGCATATTGTTCTTAAACTATACGACTGAAATCCATAAAAGCACTGATTCAATCCTGTAATTTAGTAATTATATTCATTTGAAATATTTAAAAATTTATTTTTGATAAAGCAACGTGAACAGGAGCAAAAAAATAGATAAACTATATACTATAATATATTATTTGTATCTAACCAGTCATGAGATGTGGAAAAAAAAAAGAGTTCACACACATACACACATGGAAAAAAAAAATGTATTAGTACACTAGGGATTTATTTTGATTTTTTAATCTGAGAAGGAGTTTGTAAAAACAATCTTGGGAATCTGTTTAAAAAAAAGAATATACTAGTACTCGACTACATACAGCACTTATCAATATTTTTTAAATTATAGAAGGTGTTTACAAGAAAAATAAAATCTTGAAACCCACTGTTAAAGCATATCCAGTAATTTCTTAAAATCAGGGATTGCACATACATGTGTTACGTGCAATAGATATATGTTAAAACATGGAATTCAAAACTATTCAGCATTCTTGTGGACCAGGTGATTCAAAATTAGAGGGACAAACTTTTAAGAAACGTAGGTTATAACAAGACAGTCCAGAATCACAAAGCGATGAGAGGTCGGAAACATAGTCTTGAACCTTTTAATAATCACTTAGAAGACATGTTGAAGTAACCGTGAAATTTCTGGTCCGGTTTTTTCAAAAACTAATGCATCTTTCACAAATGGCACTTCATAAAAATTGTTAATTCAGATTTTTTTAATGATTACATTGATGAAATTGTCAGCGGAGAGCCCATTCTTTATGAAACTTGGCTAAGAAATTAGATGCACAGTTCAGCACTTCTTCTAATGTGATTATTAACACATACATGAAGAAGACATTTCCGGTGCCACATTGATATGTGATTCTGAGCCATCTTGGTGTATTCTACCCTTCCTAAATGTTTGTCCCTCTAATTTTGAATCACCCTATATACCACCTGGGAAAGAGTAGTGTCATAGCACAAATGCTGTTCCTATGTTACTACTATCAATGAATCAAAAAAAAAAAAAATATGTAAATTACCTTAAGTTAGGGGACTAAGTTTCCAAATTATGTGGCTGTTGGTGTGTGCAATAGAATACAAATTTCTATAGAAGTTAAGACCTATTGAACTGTTATATTTTTTACAAAACCAGCTTCTTGGAGTTCGCCTAATATTGTTGCAAGGATGTTGAGAAAGATATTCTTGCAAGTTATGCTAATTAAACAAAAAAAGTTATATCTTAAATAATAAAATTAACAAATTAGCACATTTAGAAGACACGAAAAACTTAAATAATAAAGTTTTTCAATTATGAATATTATTATATATACAGAAATAAATAATCGGGTAGTTTAATAAATTATCCAACATTTTGTGTAGTATGTTAATTAAACAAGATAATTTATAATATTTTAAATAAATTTAATAAATGTAGCACACAAAGTAAAACATGCATAACTTAAAATAAATCGTAAAGTTAGGTGAATATTAAGATATACACATAATATAAACACCTTATCAACTGATGAAAATTGAGCACATTTACATGTACTAATTAAGTACAACATATTACAGTAGTATATTTTAAACACTAACGTAATAAATGTAGGGTATCTTAATTAAAAGCACATTACAAGAAATCGTGTGATTTTTAAAAAAGAAAAGAAAATGCTATTGCAATGCACTCTGTATAACTGTGTAATGTGCATTAATCAGCAGTGTTAGAAAGAATATGAATTGCAGTTTATGTATTGCAAAAGAAAATAATTAACATAAAGGCGTAAAGAAGCAATAAAACTTAATAGATACTCACAATCAAACTTTAACATTCCAACTCTAACGAAAACAAATACAAATCGCAAATTTATTTTGCGAGTTTAATCTGTATGCCTTTGTACAAAAAATTATCTTTACAAAACTTACTGACTACTGAACTTATATCGTTATTAAAATGTTTTAAAACACTTTTGCGAGTCCTTTTATTTCTATTCTATCTATTATATTGCTTAGCAAGGCTTAAATAACCACTTTCAGCCATCATGAGATCGCCGTTAAAATCAAAACAAACTCGCTAGCTGCTAGCAGACGATGGAGGTAGATCACGTGATATACGTATTCGGCAGGCTGTGACGTCACGTGAAAGGACCCCATTGCAAAATCCGTTAAAAATATAGTTAGTAAAATTGTTATGTTACAAAATAGCAAAATACGTTTAAAAGGGCGAAAATTGTAAAAAATACAATTAAAATATTTAAATTTTAAAAACTGGGTACATCTGGGGACGAATAGTCAAAAATGTGGTCCCCAATCACTTTTTAGATTTTTGAGGACAAATTGTCAAAACTGGGGACTGTCCCCGGAAAATGGGGACATTTGGTCACCTTACAGTCTGAACACTTTGTTTATCTCCCCGAAAAGCTCAAATGGGGCATTGTGAACGGCTTAGGTTTTTCCCGAGTAACTCGAGTTACTCAAAAGTGGCAGCCTGAACGCGGCCACAATTTTTTTTTTTTTTTTTTTTTCCCTCTGAGGCTTTTCTCCTAGCACATCTTTTGTTCCTGCTTTGCAGATTACTTCTCAGGTGAATCACTGAAGCCGAAGCGAACACTTCAACTTCCACTTCGCAACCAGGGAACAAACAAAAACAAACAGAATCTCGTAGGCGTGGTACCCCATTCTCCTTTCTTTTAGTTTTTTAATGTTTTCTTTCTGTTGTGTATTTATTTCTTTTTCTTTTTTCTTCATCCTGTGCCCTGTTTTTTGTTGTTTTATTTCATGTCTTTTAAAATTTTATATGTAACGGATAGAGTTAATAGGAAGAACTAAGATTAAAGGCGGAAAGCCATAGATCTTCAAACCTATCGCCCATCATAAGGGGAAACATATGGATTTTCGTGCTGCTACTTCACGTATACCTTTAAGTTTTATCATGTTCCCTTCGACATATATGTACATCTCAATTTAAAAAATAGGGATAAGATTCCTTTTACCGTGTCTGTCTCTCTCATTTCGGGCCTTGGCTACGCACTATCAATCGGATATTCCCTTGCTTGTTAGGTATATTTGGGAGATTGTTATTAAAAAGAAAAGAAAGGCCTTATTTAAAAATCCTTTTAAGAAATATTGGGTAAAATCCATTATGAGGGTGTCCGCGCGATGTAAACACGGCGATAGCCGCTGGAGCTTTGCAACGCCAGTGACTATCGGCGTCCATTTTGCACGATCAACAAAGCAAAGTCAAATAATTAACAAATTAAAATTGCACGTAAATTACACTGACAAAAACAGATAAAATTATCAAATTCATTATAAAATTGTTTTAAAGTCTTCACTTACCGGTCCATATTTAACCTAAAAAACATCTGCAAAATCAGCAACAGCGAATTTAAAATAAGCAAACAGTGGACCGCTTTTAATCTAAAAAAAACTACAGAGGATTAAGCAGCCTAGTTGGACATCTCATATAAACTGGGCAAACACTGGCCAGTTTTTAACAAAAAAAAAACTATGATGGATTAAGCAACCTAAGTATACACCTAATCTAAAGTCATCATGATTAGAATTCCAGATAACTAGCACTAACATAAACATCAAATATCACTTTAAAAGTGATATAAAACCTTTCAGAATTCAAAGATTCATTTTTAAAAAAGCACTTACCTTTATTTTATATTTCAGTCACTTCAACATAAAGAAATGTCCTTGAAGGAATCTTTGCTCAACGCACTTTATTATTACCTCATCCTTCCCCCCTTATGCTTCACACACCTGACGATACACGTTTCTTTATGGTTGCCAGTCAAAACAACCACCACAGCAGGGTACTTCACTCCCGCTATGCATCGCCCATGATGGTGCCAGAACAATCACCGAATGAAACATGTAAACAGCACTCAGTTCCCACCAGCACAAAGAGGTCTATCATTGGTCAAATGTCTGGGAAGGCGTTACATTTGATTTCTGACATAATTTCTTAATCCTTTCATAGGCGCCGACTTCATGGGGCTTGAAGGGGCTTCAGCCCCCCCAATATTTTTATTCAGGGGGCTGAGCCCCTTCAAAAACTTCACTCCAACTTTTTTTGTATCAAATCATATTTCTTCCTCCAAATCGGTTTAAACTTAAGAATCCTAAAAATAGAGAATGTATCGCTAGCTTCTTCTGTCTCCCACTCCGCTTTTTCTTTCACAGGGATTCAGGAATTACGTTGGGCGCCTGTAATGCCGTAAGGCACGGATGTCAACCTTCTTTATCAAGAGCGCAAGCACAAACAAATGACCATCAGATAGCTAGGCAAAAAGAAACGGGGGTTTTCCCCACAAGAACCCTTCAGATTTTACACCGTGACACAATTGATGATGGAATTGCTTTCTAGTAGGGAGAGGACTGCGTTTTTTTTAGGAGGGTCGTTCTCATGTAATGTAACCTTTCTTTTTTAAATCAGTATAGCAAAAGCTTTCACTTTTGTTCTATTGTGAGATACAGACTCTTCTGTAGACGTCTGACCATAAGGGAGATTTTCCCATTGTGCAAAACTGCAAACGATTGTGACATTCCCATTTCCCAGCAGTATTAAGTTTCGATGCTGAAAATAAACCGTTTAAATGTGACTTAAAAACAATTCAAGGCAGAAAATTGATAGTCAAATTTAAGTTTGAAGATTTTAAATCATGAAGAACCTTGTGAGATAGATGAAAAATTGATGTTTAATACAGTTTCGGATATAGACAGTATTCATTTCTTTATACGCTTTATCAAAACTTTACCAATATCGAACGCTTAACGTTTCTGATTTAGCTACAGTTAAGAGCTAAATAAAAAATGATTTCATAAAAATCTTCTAGCAGCACAACTTCTGGATTATATTTTATAATTGCTTGCTCTTATCTTCTCTCTTTACATATAAAACTCCCCCATCAAGGGCGTAATCAGAGGTGGGGGGGGGGGGGAGGGCTACGCGGGACTTAGCTGTCTCCCAGCCCCCCTACGATTTTCAAAAATTTTTGTTAGTTTACACATAAATACGAAAATTTAGAAACGAACATTTGAAAACCATGAAATCTTTAAGAAGACTCGTTGTTTTAGGCGAATTTCGGTTCATTATTTTGCTACTCTTGGCTGCATATGGTGCCAGTGGCGGTTCCAGAGAGGGGTCACAGTGGTCATGGGCCTAGATTAACCATCTCGCCAAGAAAGAAGGAAGAAAAAAAAACGAGGGCCCAAGCCGAGCTTGGACAAGCCCCAAAATTCAGAGAGGCCTTGATCATGTGCATACATATCATATTGTGTTGCTGAAAGAGAATTCCTCTTTAGAAAACCATTAGTCTCTGACTAATTTACTTATTTTATAACAACACTAAAGTATGCACACAATATTCTGACTATGTGCTCAGTCGTTGTTCCTTGGCAGAAAAATATGCAGCCGTTTTGTAAATATGTGCATTCATCCATATTCATCCATACATAGAGGGCAAAGGAAAAGTGAGTCACAGCGAGCATGATTAACGTATGGGTGAATGGGGTAGTTGCCTCGAACCCACAATGAAAGAAAACGATCAAAATCAAAAAATGGTTTTAGAAAAATGTGTGAATTGGGCGTATGATACATATACTCGTATTCGACCCCCACCTCCACCCCACACTTGCAAATAGCTTCCCTCTTCTGTAAAAGCACTCTATGAAGCACCTATGTTTGTAAATTATTATTTATGGAATATCAAACTAGCGTAACTGCTACAAAACCATAAAAATTATAGAGGAGGAAGGAGGGGGCTGTCATGGGGAAAGAGGGACTACACCTAAACAGGGCCGGATTACCCATTAGGCTGAGTAGGCTTTCACCTGTGGGCTCCTACCATTTTAGAGGCCTGCGTTAAAATTTAGAAGGAAAAAAATATAATCAAACATTATTAAAGCTATTTTAGTGTTAATATTTATACAGTATATGCATAGGCGCACCCACGGGGGGGGCTATGGGGGGATCAAGCCCCCCTAAAGGTGGAAAGTTTGAAGTGAAAAACTTAAAAAAATGAAAATTGTCACTAATGAATTATTACTATTATTATTATTTATTGTCTTCAAATTATTTCTAAAGTATTTTTTACCTAAAAAGATGTCAGTTTTTAAATAAATACTTACAGAGAGTTTATGAAACACTGTTAAAGTCAGTTACAATATCACTGAAAAGATCAGATCATTATTTATGACTCTATAATGAGTTTTTGCTTGTGGGCTTGTGTTGTATGGGCAAATCAAGTGGTACAGAATATTTTGACGTTATAAGAGGGTTGTAACTATTATCGATCTCACTATAACCGAGTTCAGCAGTATTTTCAGCTCAGCCCCCCCCCCTAAACTAAAATCCTGGGTGCGCCACTGAGTATATGTATATGTAACTCTGAGAAAATAATTCTGATTCATTATTGACTTCGTACACAAGAAACACTTTTTGTCATTGTACACTTCTTAATTGAAATTTGAATGAATATGTGCTAGAAAGTTTGAAGCTGACTATTTAGCTTGAATTTTTATGTGCACATTTCAGTGATACCTTGCATTAGATGGATGTATATTTTGCAAATTCAATAAGGAGAACTTTTAGCACTATGTTTACACGAACGGGCTATGGTAATCATAAGAAGGCTTATAAACAAAATACCCTTCGTACCCCAGTCATCACAATCATATTTTTTACAACTTTTTTCCGTTCTGAATAAAAATTAATTTTCGTATATTGTTGCACAAATATCATCAGAATAAATTTCAAATAACATAATTCTTTATGGTTTTAATTTATAAAATGAATACTATGTATCCATTTAACCAAAGCGTCTCTGACTTACCAATTGCTAGTGTGCTAGTTTAATTTGTTTTGATAATTGTTAAGGTAATCTGGAACAATTTTCCAAATAGAAGGGTGATTTAGAGTGCAGTGGAGTTTTTATATATGTTTTAAAAATAATATGGCGTAGACTATGATTTCGAATTAGATTTCATTCATTTTGTTTCCATTTTTCATATTATTGAGTATTCTTAAAAATTGTCTGTAAATATCTACAATAATTCAGAGTGATAATTTTGGCATTGTATATCTGTTTCTGTGTTATTCCACTTTTAAATGTAAAGCACGATTATATTTTATACAATTTTTTTCCGTACTGAATAAAAATAAATTTTCATATATTGTTGCACAAATATCATCAAAATATGTTTCAAATAGCATAATTCATTATGGTTTTAGTTTATAAAATGATTACTATGTGTCCATTTTGCCAGGAGCGTCTCTGATTTGCCAATTGATTATGTGCTGGTTTAATTTGTTTTCATAATTGTTAAGGTAATCTGGAACGGTTTTCCAAAAAGAAGTGTGATTTAAAGTGCAATGCAGATTTTATATGTCGAGTTTTCTATGCCAAGTTCCACACGAAGCCTCCTCCCCCCCCCCCCCCCCCCCGGCCTAGATCCCACGCGCAGATAGTTGGCTATAACACCACATTTCAACATTTCTTTTCATTTTTAATGTTATTGAAAGATTATATGAGCATTCTTAGTTTAATGTAAAATGAAAGTTTTCAGTATTAAAATGTTTATGAAGACCTAAAATAGTGTAGACTCTGAATTTTGATATATTCTCGCACTTGGATTTCTTTGTTAAATCATTTTTAAATGTTAACAAGGATGATATTATTGAAAAATTAATTTTTTTCCTGCTGTGAAAATACTATGAGAATGAATTTAAAAGTATATTTTATTTATTTATTTGTTTTTACAATTCAAATCACGGAAATCCGTTTAAAATGTATGTGTCGAAGAGAGGACTTGTATTTTTGTATGATGGTTTGTATATTTGTTTGATTTGTTTTAATACATGGAAAGGAGGTATTTATTACTTCTTTGTTTATGTTTTTTTAAATAATTTTAAATGTAATCTGTAAAAAGTTGTCAAAAAATGTAATTTAAATGTGATCAGTTTTTCTGTCTTAAAGTAGTGCGACATTTAATTAAAGTCGATTCAATTTATGGGTATTTCATCATGTAGTAAAATAAAAAATACTATTTTATATTAGTAAAAATTATCTCTGATGAATGTTTGCAAGTAAATAAAATAATCCAGATTTTAGTATTTCGTCTCGTTTGTACTTCTAGGGTATTTTGAAATATTAGCTGGAGTAATGTTTTGCAGAACAGTTTTCCACATTTGACTGCATGCATTTTCTTTCCTATGAAATTATCATTAAATACATTTCGAAAAAGATTTTACTTGTTTTGCTGTTATTAACTTAATTAAAATTCAGTTGTTCTTTCAGAAGGGAGATTTGCTTTCTCCATATGTGTACTGAAGACTGATTCGAGATCTTGAGTTCAAATACTTAATTTAAAAAATGAGTTCAAAAAATTTTTGAAAAATTTATTAAATGGAATTCCTTGTATTTTCATGAAAGTGTTATGTTAAAAAAGCACATTTTGAAATCTCAATTCTAAAATTTCTGAACCCCTTTATTATACTGACGGAGAGAAGGATTTTGTGTCCTCCCGTCCACCTCCGTAAGGATACGTGCCCCCCCAATAATTTTTACAAGTCGGCGCCCGTGAATCCTTTTAATTGTTGTATTCAAGTAACACAAATATGCAATTATTTTATAGCATACACTTTATTTTAGCACTTACTAGATGAAAAATGTCTTAGTTTTGTAACAAGCTGGGTGAATGGAAAGAATTATTTGATAAAGGCGGAATCACACGGTCCATAGCTTTACCTTCACTATAGTTTTAAAATAAATTGTATCAATAATCAAATGCAATAAGTAAATATATCAATGTATTGTGTTCAAATAATTGGAATCTTGGAATTGTTTTTTTTAATTAATTTTTTTAATACAAAAATAACACATTTAACACTTATCTGCACTTTCATCAAAATCATCATTACAAAATAATTCTTGTTTCAGCATTACGTAACAAAAGCAAGTTTGGAAACATTACTTATTGTCATCCTATTTCGAATTTTTGAGTGGACAAAAAAGAAGTTAGAAAATAGTCTCTCAATTGAAACACTATTGGAAGGGCATGCTTGCAGGTGTGCTACTAGCTCACAAAATTCTTGGAAATTTCACATGACTTTGTAACACTTCTCCACCATTTATTGGGATGAAGTGTCATAATTACTTGTTCTGAAAACAATGTACATTCGAATGGATTTTCTTGTATTTAAAGTTCATGACACATGATATGAAAGATGGATTTATTTTGCGTAGCCATGCTCTGGCCTTTTCTTTTTGTTCATAACTAAGGTGCTCACCCTTATATTTTGGGTGTAACAAATAGGCTAGAAGATGGCAGGGCAAAATTGCTTGTTCAAACCTTTTTTTAATTTTTACAAATTGGGTTTCAAATTATCATCTTTTTGCAATTTACACCATAAATGGCAAGCATCTGCTATTGTTGAATCAGTCTGCAGGATATCCGAAGCTCTCGAGACTGGTTTTAATTGTTTAATTAGATCTTTAGATGATGGGTGGAATGGAAGGGCAGGTGCAGGAAAATCTTTCGGGATAGAGGTTTGCCTTCAGTAATGCAGGATTTTTTTTTTACTTTTGTTTATTCATTTTTTACCACAAAACATTTGATTTCACTTGTTGTTACGATTCTCTTTCACAATCAACTGCATCGTTGCATTTAGAAATGCAAGTTAAGTTTTTGCCATTTTTACCAGCTTTTGTCAGTTTTTAGCAGTTTTTTCCACTGTCTTGGCAAAAATACCTTTTCACCAGCAAAATGCCCAACCCTGATCTGTCATAGGTATCTTATCAAAATAGATATCTCATTCTTAAATAAATAAAAAAGTACCCATTTCTTTGTGAAAATAATCTGCTATTATAGATACATTAAAAAATTTGTCATGGTTAAATTTATTTGCTTCTGCTAGTAGTGCACACATAAAAAGAATATTTTAACTTTACATTTTAAGTAACATTTTTTATGTGCATATATGTAACGATGTTTATTTTTTTGTAAATTAGAAGTCAGTTATTAAAAAATACTTTAATGTGTGTGAAACATGTTTGCAATTTATTGTTGTGATGTCATAATAAAAAAATGAAAAAACACACATGAAAACTAATACATGTTTAGTACTGGATATCCATATCCGGCAGCCAAAGGAGCTTCCGATATCCGGTATATGGCAAAATCACTATCTGCTACATCTCTACAATTTATTAATTGTTTTATTCAGTTTTGTAAAGCAAAAACGCTTATTTTTTTCCAAATTAGAAGGGCTTTTAATCAGGATGTTTAAAGCCTTTTTTAACAAATGCAGCATTTTTTTAAAAATAAGGATGCTTTTTTCTTTTCTTTTTTTTTTTTTTTTTTTTTTGTGCAACCTGCCCTTTTCCCACCTAGAATGAGCTGTGCCATTAGTAAATTTTCAGACATTCATTTTATGATTAAAGGATTAGATTTCCTAAAATTGTGTCATTCAAAGTACTTTTTTACTTCTCTTCAGTTTGGTTTGTGACTAGGAATGCACCGAATATCATATTTTGCCGAATACTGAATATTTGGTTAAGATTTATTAAACGTTGATTGCAATGATTAATTTAATTAGTTTGTTTTTAAACAATATTTAATATTTCATATGGTGTAAAACTTCATAAATTAAATCTGTAAAGTTTAATATCCAAGTGTTTCCTTTATATATTATTACTAACTTTTTTAAATATTTGGGAAATGATGGTAATTTTTTCTTGCATATTTTATAAAAAGAAATTGGCCGTTAATTGACTTTACATATTTATGAAAACTTAATATTATGAGGTGTTTTTTTTTTCCTGGTTACTGTTGCATATTTAAATGAGCTATTAATAGTAAGGTTAATGAACTGTGTCATAAGATTTAAAAAAGAAAAAAAAATGAAAAGCAACAAAATTTAAATTTATCATCTTGAGTGTTTTCTCTTTAAAACTAATTTGCTATTAATATTAGAACATAACAACTTGAATTAGTTTAGTACTGTGGTACTATTCCATACCTCTCATTCATGATTTAAAAAATATGTATTTGTTTACCAATTGTCAAATACTTAAATTTGTTTACTATTCGGTTGCCGAATATTAAAGTATTCGGCCGAACCGAATATTCGGTTTGTCTGCCGAATTGGCAGTATACCGAATATTCGGTGTATCCTTATTTGTGACATACTGTTATAAAAGATTCATTAATTAATTATGAAACAGTCTCATCAAAATTTATTAATTAATTTTTTTCTAGATTTTTTTTAAAATTACATTAATTGGGAAAAATTCAGTAAGTGGGGGCAGGCTTAGTTGCCAACTTTTTTTTTTTTGTCACCAACATATGACCAAAGGTAGAATATCAATAAATCCTTATGAACTAGAGAGTTAAAATGTTGTAAAAGGGTTTATAAACACTTATTCTATAAAACAAAAAGACTTACATACCACAGTCAATTAGTAAATTCCATAAATTTAAGATAAAAAAACGTAATGCCGTAACTTTCCAATACACACTAATAGAGTAGTCTGTGTACAAACCGACCGGTTATGTGACGTCACGCGAAAATTTGATTGCACTATTCAGGCTTTCTCCCCTTATCTAGAGGGTGGTGGTTTTACTCGGGGAGATTGACATCGTGAACGGTTTTGGGTATATAATAGGAAAAAAAGGGGCGGCACGTATTTACTAACCTGTGGAGCCAATGGGAGCGAACAATAACAATAAGCAAAGCTCACGTGATCTATCTCCCCAACTTCCCAAGGAAAATCCTTGGGGAGTTGGGAAAAACTCGAGCTACTCAACTTGGCAGTCTGATAAGGTGACCAGATTTTCGAGGGCTCAAATGGGGACAAATTAGCGCGGCGTCTCCGGTTTCAAAGTAAGAACCGGGGACATCTTGAATTGCAACAAAAAACCTATTTTTTTTAACAAAGCAACTATTATAGTAATGCATGAGCAATACACTAGGATTTTTTCATTAATTCGGATACCATACACATTTGTTGAGAAAAAAAAAATGACTAAATATATATTTTTAACCCATTTTACAGTAATCGTTTTCATACATTTTAGCACTATGACCTAGATTATGTTTCTGCGAAAATCAATGCTACTTTTATAATTCAGAGCCCAAACCCATAGCTTAAGGACGAGATTCAAGGGAAACACAATTCGAACGTTTTCCGCATCGAACAGGGGAAACTTCCAAAGATATCAATGTTTCTTATTCAGCTGAAACAAGCCAATCGTGTATTGATCACGTGACAGCGCGATAGGTTTGTTCATTGGAAGCATTCTGCCAAAATATTTGAACTGTGGGCTGAAAAACGTTCGATTCGAACTCGATTGTGCACGTTTCACTTGAATCTCGCCCAAAAGTGCCAGTTCAATAAGCTGGGTTTGCGAAATTGAGCAGTGCAAGGCTTTCAATTCTGTCATTTTAAAATGTCCAGCATCCACCAAAGCTGGGCGATGAGAAGATTTCTGTGCCAGCTTTAGTGAATGGTAGACCATTCAGGATGTCATGATGTACAGACAAAAATTGGTTCCGTTTTGAAGCCCTTCACAAAATTACAATCGATTAAATTGGCCCCTTAACAAAAATGCAATTGATTAAACGGCCCTGATTGTTAATTACAATTAAAATCATTTGTAATTGTCACAATATTACAATCAATTGTAACTTTGTGAATCAATTGTAAGTTCACAAAAATAAAATCTATTAAAATGACCCTTCGTTGGCATTTTATCATACTTTCTAATCTGTTTTTTTTTAATTATTTTAACAAAAAATGTGACTTTTATTAAAACTTGGTATGAAAATTCACAGAAATAAGTGTTGACATTTACAAAACTAAATACTGAAATTCACAAAAATCGGACCCTGGAAAAAATTCCTGAATTGACCCTGTTTTCAAAATACAAAAAATCTTGCTTATTTTTGCTTATTTTTTTTAGTTTATCATGAAATTCCACACAGTAAGTTTATTGTTTTTACCATATGTTGTTTTAGGTGGTATTTTTAATTTATTTTTCTGTAGTCCACAATTTGTCATGAAGAGAAAACTCTTCAATGGGCATTTGTTCCAGGAAGAATATATGAATCCACAGTTCTGATGTATCATACGAACTCCATTTTCTTAAATGGTTGAATATCTCTCTCCACCGTCTTCCATTCAAGACTGAGTTATCCATTCAAATTTTCTCTCTTTGAATTAGTGTTTTAATGCAAACATATTCATCATACAATTTTGAATCGTCAATTTCTAGCTGAGGCATATCAATTAAATGTTTTAAGCTGAGACTAATATCTTTCCAATCGGGAACGGATTTTAAACTCATCCAAGAAAATGATTCGAATTCTTGGAATGGTAAAATCCACTTTTTTAGATACTCAACACAGTTTGAATAAAATTCTAGCACACTATCACTTGCTTCGTCAAATCCACTTAACTTCTGCAGGTCTGATGGCAAAAACTTATCTTTCAATCTGTTTTCAAATTTTTTCAACAGATCGCTTAATATCACTGAGACTTGAAACGCAGTGATATTTTGCCCTTCGACTTGCAAAACACAATTGTTGAATATAGTCGCTTGGTGCTGAACAAAGCGCAGCCAAAACTCAGCATCTTCATTATTGAAAAACTTTTTTAATTGGACAGGACACATCTTTTGCGAAAGAAAGTATGCTTTCAAAGGAGTAAACATAGCAATTAATCGAGTCAGTGCAGGAAGCAATGACAACCATCTTGTCCTGCAGTATCCTAATACTTGCTGATATTCAGTTGATACATAATTACAAAAGTCTTTCAGTTCCTCAACACGTACAGTATATATGTGAAAATAAGAAAATACTTTCACTAGAATAGTTTCAATGTCAAATGGTAAGCAGTCAACTGCTACATGTAGAGTATTGTTTATAATGTGGGCCGCACAGCCAATCCCATAAATCCTTCGGCCCAAATCTTCTTGTAGTTTCGTGAAAACATTATTTGTGCCATTCCTTGAGCACCCTCCAAAGTTCATATTTGTGTTGTCCGCACAAAAACCAATGATTTTTTTTGGTTAAATCAACCAAATCATTATCTTTTAAAACATTTAGTATGTAAGAGGAAACGAGCTCGGAATTTTCCCCACTTTTCTTACGATATTAATTATCTTTTATAATTTTTTTTCTGCGGATATAAGGAACACATGATCCATTTTCATATCCGTATCTACAGATATAAAAACAAGTTATCCGTTTACAGATCCATATCTGCGTATCTAACGATCCGGCACACTCTACTTGATATCAAAATCATACCCTCCAACATCTACGGATTATCCGTAGTTTATACGGATAAGTAGCATGAACTACGGAGCTACGGATGGTACGAAAAAACTACGGAATTGAGCAAATGTTTACTTTTTTTAGGGCATTATGCCTGCACGGAGGTGCGGTTTGCAACCCTAGTTGCTTTGTTGTGAGTCAACACTCCTGTGTGTCGGCGCCGATCGTGAAAGAAGGGAATTCAACATTCTCCCTCGGCGCCGTGAGCGAACTTGTGTCGGCGAAAGTGTGGTGTGCATGGGAGGGGGGGGGGAGATGCCGTTACTGCTCCTTCTCTTGTTACGTCACGTCTCCTCTCACTTTCCCGCCACCCTATCTTGCTCCGTCCTGTGTTTGGATGTAAGCTTAGCTCTTTTGTGGAAGGAAAGTGGAGCGCACGTTGTTTTCTTTGTTCACATGGATCGTTTCTTAAATTGATTTAAAGAAGTTGTACAAAATATGCAAATATAAAGACAAGCATTGTGCAATTTCCTAAGTAAAATGCATCGGTCAGGAATTTTTTCCCGGGACATCCCAAAAGTCAGGAAATTGACTTTCAGAAATTTGGTAGACACCCTGTGTTGAGAAAACCTCTAAAAAGCGGGAGGTTACGACTACTTCAACTCATATATATGTATAGGTGTTTGTGATAAGGGAGTGATGAATATACATTTTGTATGGCAAAAAATTCCTCATGGGGGGTTATGACTCCCCTAACACCCCCCCCGGCGATATCGCTTAAGTGCTACTGATGAGGTGAAGGCCAATGTTGGAGGGTATGCCAAAATGGACACAGGTTTTTCTTGTTGTTGTTGCCAAGTGACAATAATCAGACATAACAAGAAGGCGTAATAATTTTACTTTTAATTAAATATTATCACTGTCCATTTTAATACAATAATATATGTATATTAAGGAAACTTACATAGTAAAACAGACAGTAAATTTGTACTTATATTGAAGTGTGTTCTAATATGTAAATTCTTTTAACGCATTTGTGCATTGCAACAGACATCCCCAATCCCCATAGAAGAATTTTCTGTCTCAATCTGCAGCACCAGGATCAGAAACCAAAATTTATCTGCGACCCTAACATTCCCTGAATAAACTACAACCAAAACTTGCTCATTGCAATAAAAACATGCAACCTTTTCGTACTGTGCAGCCATTTTACACAACTTGCATACACATCGGCAGTAGTGTACACATGAACGAAACATAAAACAGAATGATATTCGCTACTAGAATACCTCACTTGTATGGTCAAGGTGCGGAGTCTTTGTGGGAATGTGTCTCTGTTTTCTATTCGTGGCGACTCCAGTTCCCCTCAGTCTATCACCCCCTTTCCAGAGACTAAACACCTGTGAAGCACTGTTCGCAGTGATATTGGTGGTTGTTACCTTTTGTCTGAAGAAGAGAGGATGCCATACTGTGATAGCCTGAGGGGGGGGGGGGGGGGTGCATCTGACTGAAACAAATATTTTTTTAACCTGCTAGATTGATCTGCTGCATTCGCTGCCCGGTTTCTGCTACCGGGCAGACATCCATAACTTGTATAAAACTAAAAGATACAGCTTACCTTTTGCGATTAACTTGAACATTGCACACTTTGGCAAGTTATTTCTACTTGGTGAGGTAGCACACTTCACTGCCAATTAGAGATTTGTTTTTAGAGTATCCAACAAATTTATTTGAGAAGGCAGAGATATGAATATTTCTGTCATTCCCAAAAAATCAGCTAGCATATTGCTCTTAAAACTATACGGCTGAAATACATAAAAGCACTAATTCAATCCTGTAATTTAGTAATTATTTTCATTCGAAATACAGTAGAACCCTGATCTATTGTTTTCCAAGGGGTGCGTAGTAAAAAATGATGCATGCGGGTTAAAGGCAAAATACGAAGAAAACAATGTTTATGAATACACATGCTGTATACAGTATACCAAATATACTAAATTTTTTAACAAACTGTAAAAGAAACAAGAAACAAATTGAAGTTGTGTGTAGAAAATTAGGGGATACTTATTTTTAAAAATTCAGTTTTAACACTGGCTTTTCATTTTTTAATTACACGTAAAATTTCCAAGATTTACAGTATTTTTCTTATCTTATTACGTGTTTTCATGTTTGTATATAAAAGTTAATACAATTTCTATTGCGTCGGATAAACTTGGCACCAGTGTTGGCTCAGTCTCATCATCATGAATATTATTCTCAGCTTCTTCGTCATTATTTTCATTTTTTTTTTCATCACTTTTCTTTTATTCTTAAGATACTGCCCACTGCTTCTATATCAAGCCAGACACAAACATCAATTTCACAACATACACATGCCTGCTAAATGTAAGCAGTCATCATCAACCCAGGAAATTGTACCAGGAAGTAATTAAATTTATATGCCATATTGATCCACTTGACCTTCAATTTCATTTCGGTCAGAAGAAACATTTTACAACGATGAATGCAGGAAAACGATATTTTGACGAACGATACATGCGGGTTTTTTTAACGTTATTTGAATACAACTTGTGCAGGGACCATAGAAATAAAACCATCAATACGGGAAAACGATGAATGCGGGAACGATAGATCGGGGTTCCACTGTATTTAAAAATTTATTTTTTGATAAAGCAACGTAAACAGGAGCAAATAAGTACATAAACTATATATTATAATATATTTTGACTTCCGATTATGTAGAAACGTGAATATCCAGTTTGAGGAGAAAAGGGACAAGTCCATTAGTTTAAGGGAATGGCAATCAGATATACGATTGCAGCTGAATTATGATGCAGTTTTGAAGAAGTAAAGCTGCATTCATACTGGCTATTCCGTTCTGCTTAGACTCCGCGCTGATATTTTTCTTTAATAATAACAATAAGAAAGGAATTCGACATGCTGTATTTCAATATATTATAGATTATCATAGACTACTGTGCGCTGACGTCACCACAATACCATCTCATACACATGAGCAAAAGGAAATGGATTCATGTTTGCTGGCAGCTTGCAATATTTAACGTGATCTGCTGTCAAACAATGTAAATTCACAAAAAATTCCCTTTTATTATTATAAAGTAGATTTGGTGTAAAGCTAGCTCCATTTCCAATCCATTTCATGTTTTTCAAATATAGGCGATCCTTCATTGAAATAATAGCATTTCTGTTAGCTAAAAGCATAAATCACATTTTATACGGGCGAAACTTGCCAAGAATGAGAACATAAAAACGGTTTTTAATTAGTAGTTGAAAAAACAGGGTTGGAAAAAAACCCGGTTTATCCGAAAAAAAAAAAACCCCCAAAAACCCAGGTCTTTTTGGTTTAAACCAGGTTTTTTTTTTGTTTTTAAATCCTTTTATAATTACCTGTTAAATACTTATAAATAAAAGTATTTGTAAAATGTTCAGATAACAATATTCCTTCTGAAAGTAATTTAAACAAAGTAAATAAATAATTGTTGCTATACACTGTGGGCATTGAAATCATTCAATCTTAATATTTTATTTAGAGATACTATTTTTTATATTTAGTATATAATATAATACAATATTAACTGTTTACTACATTTTACATGGAATCTTGCACTTAAGATTCATCAGTAATAATGGTGATAAGTTGCTCAAAATGATATTTTTAAGGTTTAAAAAAATAAGATGTTAAAACACAAAACCTCTATTTTAGAAACAAATTAAAAATGTAGCCTATAATTTAAGTTTAATTAATAATTTTTAATAAAGATAAAACAATAAGATATCTATTAGATTGATATAAAAAGTTATTGTTGATACTTATAAGGATAATTTTAAAAGATATCAAAACATATTCTATCTGTAGTATTCGGAATTTTAAATTATTCTTTTAAAAAAACCAATTGATTTTTTTGAGAAAAAAAAACATTTGGTTTAAACCATGCCAACCCTGTGAAAAAGTAATTAAAAATATAAAATTCTAAGTAGCTTATAACAGTCCCAGGAGCAGAATTATATTCAGTGTTCTGCAACATAAGTTTGAACCATTGCAAATGTACTGCAGGCATTTTGTCCAAGTCTGACAAATGCAAAATAGGTATAAAAGTTGTGCAAAAAGTGAAGAAAGAAGGCATAGCATAAAGGGCATGTCACATTAATTACTCTTAAGAACATATCATTTTATATCTTCTTTCTTTTAAAAGATGAAATAAATGTTCTGCGATATGTGTCGCACTTTTACCCACTTAATGCTTCTGGGATAAGAGTCTCCAGGGTTCCATCTATTTCTATATCAAAATTCATCATAATCAATTCAGCGGTTTGGGCGTGAAAGCATCACAGACAAACAAACAAACTCACTTTCGCATTTATAATATTAGTTAGAATTTATGCTATTTTTCAGTATATAATTTTAGGCCAGATATATTTAATAATCGGCTACTTACTGCCAATTATCCGACATGTTTGCCGGATATCCATTGCATTGCTACTCTACATTGCATTTATATAGTAACAGAGGATACAAATTGTTATGCTTTGTTTTCTATATCATGTTGACTTACAGTTAACACACCATTTTAATTTTAATTTTACTGAAAAAGAGCTTTATTTTTAATTTAAAAAATAATTTTAACATATAAACAATTTTTACTTTTTAAAATCAAGAACAGAGAATCCATACAATTACTTATTTGACTTCAGAGAGAAAAATGCTCGAATTCCAACCAAATTACTGAAAATGGCTACCTGTGATTCTAATACCCTGTAATGAGGTGACAGGGGTGCTATTTTTGGGAAAGTCTTGTACTTAATTACATTTTGAATGGAGGACACAAGAAAGACTGACAGTAATTCAAAGGATGATTCTGAAATTTTTATTTCTTTTGTAGCAGAATTCATTTATACTGTAAAAAATTGTCTAGTAACTGAGATTACTCTATTAAATTTATATCTCTTTTTGTATTTAAACAATAGGTGAGAAAGTAAACAGAGGAAACTATGTTGTGACGTACGAAAGCTATAGAAGTATCCTTCCATTTATTGAAAAAAATCGACTAAAAAAATAAAAACATCACCATTTATTAATTATATTTAAAAATCTGTCATAATATTTTAAATATCTGACAAAAATATTTTAAAATAATTATTTCTAAAACTACCAACCACAAACTGCAAGTAATACTTTTTTTTTTTGGTAGAACGACCCATGTATGATAGTAGTGTTTATATCATTAAAATTTCAAGAATTTTGAATCACAAAAATGCTACTGGAAAGTAAATTTTAATACTCAATAGACACAGTTGAATATGAAACTAAATTCTGCCATGACATACTAAAATAATGTCACTAAATCAAATGCATTAGTTTTAAAATATTGCTTATGTACATGAACTGGAAATAACCTATGAATTAATATGAATCTTTTCTATTTTTTGTACTGTTTATTTAACCCCATTCTTACCCATTTCACCCCACTTAAACCTACTAACAATCAGTTCAATTTTATTATTGTACTCAGTACACCATTTCAAAGATCACTAGGCAATGAAAGTTTAAGGGGAGGGGGAGAAGGGAATTTCACTACAAAAACCAGAAAAATCATCAAAACAACATGTAGTTGAGAGATATGAAAAACTTTAGATAAAAACAGGTAGAATGATAATTAAAAAGAAAGAATAAACTCATATGAATTAGTAAACACAGACAAAGACTAGTTTTAATTGCTAAATCTGTTTTTAATGCCCAATATTTATACATGTAAAAATATTTTGATAAATAAATTTAAAGTAAACATTTAAAATTTATATCTAAATCCGTAGAAGAGCCAAAAAGTACGAAATTATAGAAAATACAGCAGAGCAGAAGTGTGTGTGCAGGAAACATCAACAATCAGCACCAAATTTTAACATTTTAAACACAATAAACAGTATATCTTTTTTATTAACAGTTTAATGTTACTTACCAATTTTGCAATTTCTAGTATTTTTATAATACATTATAAATATAATATAATTTAAAAAATCGGTTTCTTAAGTAGGCTTAACAAGAGATTTACCGGGTTGGTTTTGAATAAGCAGCTAATAAAATAACACAATAAAATTGTACTACTTGATAGATTAAGAAAAATAAAAACAAAATATGCTGAATTTTAATTAAAAAATCAAGAAACTAAATAAGAATATTAAAATAATAATATAATAACAGCCGTACACCCAATGAAGCAAAATGTAAACAACAAAAGTAGACACCACGTGACTTGACGGCTTATGTTCTAAAATGGTGGCGCCATCTAACAGCATAAAAAGAAAGGTTTTGAAACGGTTTTATTTTGCCGTTCTAACTCCCAACCTCTTAAGAAAGATTATTTTACTAAATATAGACAAAGAATTAAACACGGTCGAGATAGAGCTAACAACTTTGACAAAAACAAAATAGCTTATATTCTTCTGAACATAAATGCAATAAATTATTTTTTGTTTGCTGTTTCGCTAATTAATAAATATAAAAACAGATAATTTCTATAAAAAATATCTTTGTAATCTAAAATATTTAATTATTCGTTTCAATTAACTGCATTTTTAATGAAAAATTATTATATGATTATTAAAAAAAATTATTATATGATTATTAAAAAAAATATTTTATGATTATCTGATTAATGATTTTAATCAGATAATCATCATATAATTTCTGCAAAATTATTCATAATACTCATACTCATTCCAAATATGCTTTTACTTAATTATATATATGCTTAAACAATACCTATATTAAATTTTTTAAATTATTAAACTTAAAATCCACTTTACGATTGCGATAAAGACTAAAGTATTTCAAAAAATATTAATAATCTATATACCGGGCAATTCAAATTAGATGATAATGCGATTATTTTTTAAACCTTAAGTGATCGAAACATACTTTCATAGAAAAGTTTTTCAAATTAAAAGTAGCTTTCAGATTTGGCATTCTTTTACTGGAGGTTGTATACATATTAAAAGACGAAATTTAATTTTTATATGGTCCATCCTTTCCTACCCTTTATATTTAGAAGAATGTTGCTCTTTGCCTAAGAAAATTAATAAAACAAATCCCGTGTCTCTTAAGTGGAATAGTTTCCAAGATATATCAATTTGAAACTTTTGTCATTTGTTGCCAAGCAATAAGGAGGTGTCTCCAGAGTGAGAAAAATGTAATTACTTTTCAACTGACGTTAATTTATGTTAATAATCACCCGATAGACTCAATTAACTCCTCAAATCCTAATTTAGCTAGAATTTTCCTGTAAAGCATGCAAACATTCATTAAAAAATGATTAATTATTATTTTCAAGCATGGCTATTACCGATGATTTTATTTCAACAGGGTTTGTTTTTTGCATTATAAAAAATTATAGTTCTTAAAATTTGCCAATGGGGGTGCTGTAGGCTAAAATATACTAAAAAGGTGCAGATATGGGCATACAATTTTTTTTTTTTTAAAGTTATTGCAGTCTGAAAATAAATAAATAAATATTATTAGAGCATATCTGCCTTTTTAAAAATATTTTTGTATAAAGCACCCTCCCCCCCCCCCCAATCAGCGAATTTGGATATTACTGGTTTATCAGATATAACTGGAAAAAGGCATACCGACAGAATACCTGTGATAGCAACTGCTCCAAAGATTGAATAACTATTGGGAATTTCTGAATTCCCTACAGGACCCAGACTTGGAATTGCTTCTGCTGTATAGGATCTCTTACATGATTAGTCATTTTTGGATGCTGCTGAAGCTGTAGTACAGAGGGTGTTGACACATTTTTGTAACAACTTTTATTTTCTCCATGAAGTTAAATATTAATTTGAAAATAAAAATGTGATTGGCATCAAATTGTAATAAGTCTTATTTATCGTCTGCAGCATTAAAAATATTTTTTGCTTTAAAATGTCGCTGAAAAATAAACAATGGATCGAAGGCTATAGTTTTGCACTATCCAAAGAAATACTCTTATTGAGTTATTAAAAAAAGATGTCAAAATCATGGTTTTAATATTTCTACATGTAAAATAAGTGACGTAATTAATATGAAAGAAAAGAAACGTCAAAGTTTATATTTCACTGGGGAAAGGCAATAAATGCATACCCAACAAAGGTACGTACACCTCTTATTAAATTTAAAGTCACAACTCATGTTTTAAAGGCAAATCCAACTACCCAAAGAACTATCGCAAAAATTTAAATATCTCTGTAGGAACTGTGAACAAAATTATTAAATCCAATTTAAAGTTAACGAAAGCAGAAAAACACGATTTTCATCGCCTAAAGCCGAAACATATTTCTCAGGTAAGATTATGTGTAGATTGTTGTATGAAAATTATTTGGTGGGTGAAAACTGGAAATATGTAGATATAATTGATGAAATTTGGATACATTTATCCGACTGCAATAGAAAAAGATCAATTTACTACCGCAAAAGAGGAGAAAAAGACTTAACAAGTTGATTTAGAGAAAACAAGGAAAGTTTTTCTAAAGGTTTTATGGTTATTACTGGATTTTCTTATAATGGAAAACTTACAATAAGGAAAGCAGAAAAAAATGTCAAAATTAATTCGGATTACTATCAGAAGTATGTTTTAACACCTATTTTTAAAGAAAAAATTCCATCCCTTTATCCAAACAATCTTCACTGTGTTAAGTTCCATACCTCTAAATCTACTGCTCTATTTTTTGATGAAATGAGAAATGAAACTAGAATCAAAGCTATTCCCTTGCATTCCACCCAAGTCCCCTGACGTGTCTATTATGGATTACTGTGCATTTGGATGTTACAAAAATGTGTGAACACCCTCTGTATTTAATACAACGGCCAGTAAGATAGGTCATTTGAATGGCGCTTGCCATTTGCTAGGAAAACAGCTGAGCCGCGATTTTTATACTAAACACCACCTCAGGCAGTGTGTTTTCATTAACCTCGAGCACATCATCTAGGCAGATATATAGCTGGTTTAAGTCTTGTACCCTTGTACATAACTCTAAAGTCAGTGTTTGGGCTATGTGTACCTCATATGCCCATGTAATAATCAGGGCCTGCTGACAACAGAAAATGGTGTGAATTTTCATAAGCTGACAGCAAATCTACTGTGCTCAGGGCTAAGTCTTATTACTTTTTCACAATAGTACATTGCACTTAACTTTTAAAACTGACAAATTTTTAAATTATATTTGGGTTAATCTCAAGGCATTTTCTGAAGTTGCCACAACTTATTTGCAACACTGTATGGTACTCTGAAATTATATGCATACATAACACAATAAATACATTACTTACACAAAAAATATTAACAGTTCTTCTATGGAGATGGGGATAACACATATTTTGTGTCCTGCTAAATATAGGAGCACAACATTTCTGCTTCAAGTTAAAAGAAAAAAAAAACGACAAATAAATTTAAATAGTAAAAAAGAAATGTAAGTTTAGTAGAAGCATGGATTAAACTCTGTAAATTAAATCATTCTTATTATTTTTTAGTTGAATGGCGATTTGAGTTCAACAAAACACCATAATTTATTCAGTTAATTACCATACTCAATAAATCAATTTGTGTGCTGTTTTTGCCCCCCCCCCCACAAAAAAATGTAATTTTTCATGGTATTGATCTGTGTGTTTTTTGTATATGTTATGGCAATTTTAAATTTATTTTATTCAACAATTATTATCCTCATTAATAAGGAATTAATTAGTTTTTAATCAATGATTACAATAAGCATTACCATCGATCACATGCTATAAAAAAGTTCGTCCTTAAAACGTTAGAATTTTTTAAGTGCTGTAGCACAAAACTTTTGTATAACATTATGCGTATTTTTAAATGCTGGTTTTACTGCCATTCAGTTTAATAATAATAGCAATGTCAAATAACATAATGAATTACCATTTAAGTATAATTTAATACGTATTTCCAAATTTCATTTTAGTAAGCTAGCATTTTTTTACAGTGCTCTGTATTGTTTGTTTGTAAATGCGGTTGAAACTAGGCTAAGGCGACGTCTGGGTTCCCAGATTTAGTTGAACTCTACATCGCCAAGTCCTTCTGTCGCCAAGATTACCCAGCATGCACTGCGGTCCGCTGTATGACCCCTGATTTCAAAATTCGCGAACGCAGCCACAAATTTTTTTTTTTTTTTTCCCTCTGAGGCTTTTCTCCTAGCACATCTTTGTTCCTGCTTTGCAGATTACTTCTCAGGTGAATCACAGCCGAAGCGAACACTTCAACTTCCACTTCGCAACCAGGGAACAAACAAAAACAAACAGAATCTCGTAGGCGAAGGAGTTTTTTCTCTCTGCCGCTCGCGTGACTGGTGGCGGTGGTTGAGCGAGTTACGTGTTTTTTGAATCCGGCTGCCGACTTCTAGAAGTTTCGGCACGTAGGTTTGTTGCTTTCGCCGGCTGCTGGGTGCCAGCTGTGTTTGTTTTGTGTGTGATAGGTCGGAGTAGGGAATATTTTCAGCGGAAAAAGGTCGGGCAAGGCTTACAATCTTCCGGATACAGGTATTTCTTTTTCGGGCAAGGTAAGTCCGTTCTTTTTTTGGAATATATTAGTTTTAGAGGCGTCAACTCTGGAGTATAGGCAATAGTTCCATGCACTCCACGGTTCACGTACGTGATATCCAGTGGGATCCGAAATACTTCATTAGGGAAGAGCACTCGCTTGAAGAACAGGTTCGGTATGCTTTCGACAATGGTGCGGAGAAAGTATGCATTTTTTTTAGTGCTGGGTCGGGTCATCTTCCTCGGAATCGCCCAAAGCTATTGAAAGAAGAAATTGACAGGATTGTGGGAACCCAGGGGAAGGTCCTTGGCGTGCGGTTCACTAGGAACAACAAACTCTTGATAGAGACAAACGACGTTGATAGTGCTTGCGCTTTAGCATGTACTACCTCATTTTTGAATGTAGAAGTTACTGCGTATATCCCGTACGAAACCATCACATCCAAATTTGCAATCCACAATATAGACCCGGACACCCCATTAGACGAATTGGGGACCGAACTGCAACAAGAAAATGGCATTAAGTTAAAAGAGCTCAGACGTTTCACACGGAATACAGGGCCATCCATCATTCCCACTGAAACCGTCCTGGTGACTATTTTTGGGACCACAATCCCCGACGAAGTAAGGTTTTTTTATATGCGTGAAAAAATAAAAGTTTTTATCGATCGACCTCGGCAATGCAAAACCTGTTGGCGATACGACCACGTGACCTCCAAATGTGTGGCTACGATAACATCAGTGCCGGATTAAGACAGCGCGGGGCCCGTAGCAAATGTTACCAAGAGGCCCCATGTTCAGTGACGCACCCATATTTTTTTGTTTGTTTGTTTGTTTGAAGGGGAGGAGTTCATAATCACATTATAGTAGTATGAATAAATTAACCGAAAAAATAAATAGTACTAATTATTTTATAATTTATTTTTAGAATGAATTAATTAGTTAATGAGATTACTAATGCTCATTAGATGTAAATAAAACTCGAACTTCCTAAGCGTTAGATCTGGGAGGGGTTTATCCCAACCCTTCCTCCCACTTGGGTGCGCAAATGTCTAGGTTTTGTGCGATAATAAAATGGAACACAACTTTTGCGAGCTTTTCTGATTTAATATGAGCAAATTTGAGCTAACACTAGACAAATCAATTTCTCGAAGTAAATTAGTATGCGGAAAAAATGCCACTCAAAATATAAAGTTCTCATTTGGGGGAGGGGCGATTCAAGGCGGAGGGCTAAATAGATAGCGAGACTGACGAAGTTTAAAGGTATTTATACCTACAACTTAAGGTTTTTTTATGTTAATGTTCATGGGTACCGAGTTTCTAATACCCTCCACTTTACCCTCTCCCATATCCAAACATATAACTTGACAAGATTACATACATACAATAATAATAATTTCTATAAAAATTTTAGAACCTTCGAAAATGTACTTTAAACTGTGAGTTTAAATACAGTTTTTCCCCCTCTAAACATACGTACTTGTAAAATTATTCCATTATTTGGAAGGTCTTTACTAATACTAGTTTGCCTATTTTTAACTTCATGTATTTAATGGATTACTTCATAAGAAATCAAATTCCGGATAGGCAGATCCGCAATAAGATCTGCCTATCCGCAATTATATTAATATTCCGCGATAATATTGCGGATAGGTTTTGTATTTTGAAAAACGAAAGTACAATCATACTTTCGCTTTTCAAAATACACTGCATGAACGGAACGCATTCAAACTGCACATGCGTAGAGAGGGGGGACTGTTACTTCCACATACAGCTTGGAGCACTTCTAAAGACCATTTCGTTCAAGTTCTACAAGCATGCGTGCATTACTTTCCAACCTACCTTGGTAAAAATGGTATAAAATATTTTGTTTTAAAAAATCTCAATAAGATAATTCTACCTTTTCTAACTAGAATAATCGATATAATAAATAATAAAAAATTCGGATAAAACATTCATTATCGTATTACTTTCAAATGTTTTTGCAGGATATAATAATCTTAAATGTGATCAAGTATTTTGTGAGTTACTTTGTGGAGCAAAAGTATCAGAAAACACCTTTTGTTTTCAGTTTGCCTGGGGTTATGGCTTCCCGGATAGCCTGACCATCTTGTCTTTGTGCAAAGATCCTCCCCATTCTAATTATTTTATCCGAATGAACTTACTGTCATTCGCGACCCAGACCTGTGGTTTCGACAGGCCAAAATCAATTTTTTTATATTTAACGATGTTAATTTCCCCTACTCCCTATTTTATACATCCCGGCTTACTCCCTATTTTATACACCTTCGAATTTCGCCAAAGCCACCCCCTTTACTCTAAGACAAAATACTTTTGGGACGGCCCATCATCCCATTCAATACCATTCTCATATTTGCAAAACAAAATAAGTTTATATCCAATCTAATATATAAAATTCTCCTGTCACAGTGTTAGTCACCTAACTCCTCCGAAACCACTCGACCAATTTTAATGAAATTTTCAATGTATATTCGTTAGGTCATAGAATAGGTTTTTAACTAAGTCTCATACCCCTAAGTCATAAGGGCGGTCCACCCCAAAATGTTTAGCCCCCGAGTGCTATTAATTTCAATCAGAATTTCTGTGTAGACATTAGGGTGTCGAGTCACTTTTCAAATGTGTTTGCCAGATAATGTGGAGAGGGGGGGGGGAAGTTAATAAAATGTTGAAAGTCGCACAAGGTTTGCAATTTTTGATAATTTATCGCTAAATGTGGTGCCAAAACGTGACAATTTATTATAAATATATTTCGCGTATAGTTAGAAAACGCCTGGCGTATATATTGTAAAAGAGTTTTATTAGGCGAATTTAATAAAGATTTCTATTCCGAAGAAGTGCTCTGTGGAACAAGAAAGTAAAACACGGTACACTCATGGATTATGATGCCCATTCCAAACAGCATTTAAAATGTCTTTGCGGTATAGTTGGAATATGCCTGACGAAGATTGTAAAATAGTTTCAGTAGGCGATTTTAAGATAGATTTCGATTCCAAAGATGTGTTTTATGGTACAAGAAAGAGTTGATTCCTATTTTAACACCCCTACTCTCACCAACCTAAAAAATCCCCGTACTTTGGCGAGCTTTGCAGTCATGGGTCTCTGGGAGTTATGCACAAGTTTCAACGGTACTTACGTATTATCCCAGCGGTCCGCCAAGACAAGCAATTTTTCACCAAGATAAATGCCGGGCACATGAAATTGTTGATGGTTTGGAATACGATTGGCACCGTATTTAAAATCTACGAAAAAGTAGTTTGGCGGAAGTGACCGCCGGGATAATACGTAAGTACCGTTTCAAAGCACCCAAACTAAAGTAAACAAACTAGCGATAAACGCGCCAGTTAAGGAATTTGAAGACAATTATTAAAACTACATTAATTGGTAATCCAAAATAAATAAAAATGTAACGGCATGCTGTACTTACATGTTGTTCCAAATCGCCATTTTAATTCTAAATTACGATTTAATCATCGCCTCCTTGGCGAGAGTAGAGGCGTTAAAGTAGGAAACAATATATAAAACGGTGAAGTATAGTTGTGATATACTTGGCGAAGATTGTAAAATAGTTTTAATAGGCGATTTTAAGATAGATTTCGATTCCAAAGATGGGTATTATGAAATAAGAAAGAAAAATACAGCACAGTCATGAATAATGATTACACTTTCCAACTTAATGGAATAAGAACGAAAAATAGGGACGACGCATAAATTATGATTCGATTTTAATATATAGCACTACAGTGCGTATTTAAAATCTGAAAGTGTTTCAGATTTTCATCCTTTTTTTTGGGGGGGGGGATTTTTTATGGAATAACTATCAATAAGTCTCAAGGCCAAATTATGCCTGTTTGTGGATTAGATTTGAGCACGCCATGTTTTTCACACGGACAGTTATACGTGGCATGCTCTCGAGTGGGCAAACCATACAGTGGGCATCCAGTTTGTTTGTGTTATCTAAAGATGGGATAACAAAAAATATTGTATACTCTATTGCGTTAAGGGATTGACATTATTTTTAGCAAAATTATTGTAATTAGCGATATACATAAATTTAAAGAATAAATTACAGTGAATTAAAAATATAAATGTTTGGTATTGTGTTATTTTTATATTCCAGCATCGTTCACAGCGCTCCATGCCTCTTCCACTCATATACCACATCCTCACAAACTTACAATAAGTTAGTCATTTCTTTCTACTAAAATAATCCTGGGAATAATTTATTTGGCAAAACAACGTTTGCCGGGTCAGCTAGTATTTACATAAAATTATTGTTTAGAGGGGGGATGTCTTTTTAATGGGTCGCGTTTTTCCTACATTTCTATGGACCTCACAGCTCTCGTGGAAATGCAGAAGCTCAATTCGCTTTCTAGAGAAAATCTTCAGAAATAGCCACAAATAGTTCCTGTATATTGAGTTATTTTGAAAAGTTTGATTACAACTTCATCAAAAAGCTCATTCGATTTGTTACAGCAAAGCTCCTGAAATGATCGAGGCCGATAGGCTATTCAGCCTAATGAATAATCCCGCCAAAAACGCATTAATGTAATTTTGTTTGTAGAGGCGGTTAGGTGGAAGATTCACATACACATCCATTTTATGGAAGTAAAATCGAATTGTTTACATTAATTTCATTTTTCTCGGGAGGGGTGTTCGCCCCCTTACCATTAACACGTCCTTGAACCTGCCCTGACTCTGTTCTTTCATTTTGGCACTTAGTTTTCTTTCTATATTTGTTTATTTCTGGATTCATTCAACAAATAAAGACAAACTTGTAACATATTGGTAAAGAATGCATTTTTTAAAGGCCATGCATAGGTGGGTAGTCCTATATATATAGTATAATCTGGAGACCTCCTCCTCCGAGTTGCGCTTTCCTCAACAAAAAGATAATAACCTACTCAATTTTAATAGCACTGTAGTACTAAGGAAGAAGTGTTTTTTTTTTTCAAATTCTGCCTTTCTCGCTGTTTTGACACTCTCTGAATTTTTTTTCTGGGTACTGCACTTTTTGTTCCTGTGTGTGTTAAAAATACTCTCTGTGTCTCTTGTTGCTGCCTTTGAATACTCATTAAATTTAGGTTAGGTAATCAGTTGACTAAATAATGCAGGTATGCTACACTAAATTTATATACATTCTTTCAATGACTTATCTACAATTGATTTACAGTTCCATAATAGAGCTTCAAAATTTGTATTATCCAAAACAAACAAACAAACAAAAAATGAATAAAATTACAAAAAAAAAAAAAAAAAAAATCTGAAATTCTTCCAGATTTTATTCACGCACTCGGCTGGAAGAATTTCAGTGTTTTTTTTTTTTAAATCTATTCAATCAATTCTGCCATATAGAGGAAAATGATAACTGTAAGTGCTCATATAGACTCCTGTTCGCATCATTTTGTTGCTGAAAATTGTATCCATTGTTGTTTCACCTCTAGTGGTGAAATGTTTTGGATGAGTGCGCATTGGAAAATCTGAAGTATCCATTTAAGTTATGAAATCGGATCCTTGATCGGAATTAAGTTCTATGTTAAAATCTCTTACTAAAACAGTCTTACAATCATCCTCCTTCAGCAACGTTTCGAATAGAGCGTCTAATTTATCTTCATAAGAAATTCGAGGACTAGCGTATGCAACTGCAAATCCCCATTATCTTAAATATACGCAATGACCATTTGAATACCTTTGATCTGGCTCGTGTAGGCACTGGTAAAGTGTTTCATATTCTTTTTATAAAGTGATTTTTATAAAGTTTTCCTCTATAAAAATCATAACTCCAGATGACTTTATGTTTGGAAACCACTGTCTATCAGTTCGTCCAAAGTGAATCCTGGTATTTGAAAATCATCTGAAGGGATAGTCCATGTTTCCGTTAGCAATATCAAATCGCTTTGTAGAAAACATGAATAAAAAGGAAAAGGGACCACGGCGCGCCGCGTAGACGAAAATCCCGTGCTTGAAAGAAATAGCACCCCAGTGCTAAAAAAGAAAGAAAGAAAGAAAAGAAAGAAAGAATCGTGATATTTATCTTTTGCTTCAAAAAAGTTGGATTTTAGGGAGGAGGACAAAAACTTTCAAACTACAAGCGCGGGGCCCCCAAAAGCGCGGGGCCCGTAGCATTTGCTACTTCTGCTATATTGTTAATCCGGCACTGGATAACATGTAGCAAATGTGGAGAGGGCCATTCCAGTAATACTTGCACGACTGAGAAAAAAACATGCCCCAACTGCGGAGACAACCACGAAGCAACAGATCCGGTATGCAAAGCCCGTAGGGAAGAGATGGCCATCCTACAACTTAAAGCAAACTCTCATTTAACAATGGCGGAAGCGCGCCGTAAATACAAGTCGAAACCGGTGGGGGGGAGCTATGCCTCGGCCACCCTGTCTTCCTGCCGGGAATCGGCTCAGTTTATCACCAAAAAAGAGCTAGAATCCACGTTAGAGAACTTTTTTCAAAAATCTCACGAATCGCTACTCCTATGCTTACAACAACAAGCAAACCTTATGCTTGCTGCGATGAAAGATATGGTTCAGGGTATCACCTCTCTAGTGGCGAATACCATGCCAAGTACGGAACCTCTCGCCACATTGGAAAATACAGAGTCGCTAGAACTGCCCATGGACTTTCCTGTTCTATCGGAAACTCCAGTTTCCTCCTCAAACTCTAAAAAAAGGCTGGCTTTGAGTAGCTCGTCTCGTTGTTCTGCCTCTTCCTCTTCTATGGGACGCGGAAAGAAGTTTCAAGACACCGGCCCGGGGAAGCCGGCGGGGACGGGTAGTCCCACTTAGTAAGAGCTAAAGTAGGTTTTTTTTTTTTTTTTTTTCTTCTTCCCTCCCCTCTCTCTTTCCACCGGAAATGGACAGTCACTCCCCATTCTTGTTAACTCAGTGGAATGCCAGGGGTCTGCGCCCTAAGCGTCATTGGCTGAATTGGGCTCCTTTCGCCGACTCTCGGATCTTAGTGTTTCAAGAGACTTTCTTGGACGCTGACTCTCCTTTTTCCATTCCCCGAAAGGTAATCTACCGCCAGGATAGGCCTGGCCGTGGAGGTGGCCTCCTCATTGCGGTCGACCGGAATGTGCCTTCTTCTTCTATCTCCTTGCCGCCTCCTATCCCCCCGGGGGTTGAGGCAATGGTGGTTAAAGTTCGTCTTGGGAAGCTCTGGCTGCATATAGCCAACCTCTACTGTCCCGATGGTACGATTTCTGAGCACTGGCTCCAATCCCTTCTCAGCTTCCTTCCCAATCCGTTCGTAATCGTCGGTGATTTTAACCAGAAGCATCGTCTTTGGGGCAACGTAAGCAACTCCCCTGGCTCGGAAGAAATTGCTAGTTGGTACCTGAACAATAATGTGTGCCTCCTCAACGACCGCTACGCCACCCATGTGGCTCCTTCAGGACAGGTATCCCTAATTGATCTGACCTTTGTAAGCTCCGATCTGTACTTGGACAGTCTCTGCAATGCCCACCCAGACCTGTTTGAGTCTGACCATTATCCCATAGTGATCCAGCTCCCATTCCGGCCGCTTTTGCGCCGCCGTGTTTTCATCACAGACTGGAAAGCTGTAGAGACCCAACTCAACCAAGCGATCGCATCCCAGGACGTGTTAACAATCGGGGGCTTGGAACAAGGCTATAACGAAGCGGTGACGCTCCATTCGACGAGCATCAGTGTTCCGGCGAGGAAGAATCCTGCATGGTGGGATCCGCAATGTGCTTGGTTGCTGGGACAAAAGAGGAAGTTTCTCCGCTTGGCCCGGACGCACCTGTCTCGGGACTACTGGATTGAATATAAGAAGTTTTCTTCCCGCCTCCGCCGTCGGATTCGTTCTCAGTCTCGGCAATACTGGAGTAACCTGTGCAACAACAAGTCTGGTGGCGGCCTGTATCCAATAATCAAAGCACTGGCGCGTAGGCGTCCTGGGGACGACTCCCACCTTATACTGGAACATGAGTCGAGACTTTTCCCGGACCGCGAAGACCAGGCGCAGATTTTTGCCTCCTACTATGGAGATCGCAACTGGTTAGAAGCTATCCCGTATGCCCTCAATCAGCAGGACGACAGATGGGACAAGGCGTTCTCGATCGAGGAACTGAATAGGGCCATCCAGAAATCTAGAAACTCAACTCCTGGCGAAGATGGTATCTCAGCCGCTCGTTTCAAGGCCCTCCCCCCTTCTTGTAGGGCCAAACTCCTGGCGACCTTTAACGATCTGCTGTGCTCCGGAAAGGTCCCAAAGAGCTGGACGTCGGCGATCATCCTGCCCATTTGGAAATGTGGGCGGCCTAAGTCGCAAGTGGCGTCCTACCGTCCAATCTCTCTCACGTCGACGGGTTGCAAAATCATGGAGCGAATGATTTTGGCCAGGCTTCTGGATCACGTAATGAGCAAACAGATCTTTCATCCCCGACATTTTGGCTTTCTGCCAAATAGCGATTGTCCCAGAGCTCTTCGGGTATTTTGGAAAGATGTTCAAGAGGCCAGACGGCAAGGGATTTTATTGTTGCCGTTAAACTGGATATCCACTCAGCATACGACTCGGTGTGGCGGGACGCCTTGATCTACAAGATGGCCGTGGTAGGCATCGGGGGGTTGGTCGGGAGGTGGATAGCCAATTGGCTTTCCGTCCGGTCAATAAAGGTTCGGTGGCGAGGTACCTATTCTCACCCGGTGCAATCTCTCAAGGGGGTCCCTCAGGGGACGGTGCTCTCCCCTCTCCTGTTTATGCTCTATATGTGGGATATTTTCGAAGTCTTCGACCCCGAAGTCCGGGTTATAGTATACGTTGACGACGTGGTCGCCTACAGTAATCACAAAGACCCTCATAAAGCAATCAACTTACTACAAGAGGCCCTGCAACGACTGAAGCAATGGTGTACGCACTGGAAACTTTCTCTCCGGCCAGACAAATGCGAAGCCATAAATTTCTCTCGAAACCGTAGGGTCCCTTTGCAGCAGATTAGGATACATGGCTCGTCAATCCCCTGGAGTAGATCAATGAAAATGCTGGGGTGCAGGTTTTCATCAAACTTCTCGTTTAAGGACCATATTGCAGACGTTCGCGTAAAGTGTACAAAGCGGCTTAATGTTTTAAAAGGATTTTCTTCCCCCCTTTGGGGAGCGCGCACCGTTGACCTCTTAGCGCTAGTAAATTCAATCATTCGGGGTACTATCGAATACGCTAGTCCGATTTACCAACATACGGCTGCGACGGACTTAAAAAAATTGGACATTATCTATAACGCCGCCCTTCGTTTTGCTCTGGGGGTCCCCAGGTGGACCCCGCTCCCCAAGCTTTACCGGGAATCGGGGCAGTGCCCGCTCTCTTTTCGCCGTGGTTACCTCTCGTCTTCTTTCCTTCTCCGTAGCTGTCCGGCGGGAAACTTTGGTCGGTATACCGACACAGAGGACATCTTCGAGGAAAGTAGCTGGAGCCTGGAACACGCCAGTGTCTCCTCCCGTAGCCTCATCCAAAAGGTCTGGCCCTGTTACAGCGCCCTGGAAAAGGTAGAAATAATCACCGAAGGTCTCCCATTCCACGACAGGGGGCTCCCGCTCCGGGACGTCAAAAACAGTTTCAGGGACTTCGTGTATACCAACTTCCCGTCTTGGCAAATTATTGCCACCGACGCGTCCAAAGATGATGCGAAAACGGCGATAGCGGCGGTAGACCTAGCCCGCAATATTACTCTAGCCTACTTAGTACACCATATAAACTCTGTCTTCACGGCCGAGGCTCAGGCGGTGTCTCAGGGGGTCAGGCTCCTCCGTGGGGACCCTTGTATTATCATTTCGGATAGTTTGTCGGTCCTGAAAGCTCTCCAGTCCTTGAACCCCAAGTCGGCCTCGGTTATCCTGGCTCTGGCGTACATCCTTTCCAGTAAGGTCAATGGACCCCTCAAATTGATTTGGGTCCCGGGTCATGCCGGTATCCCCGAAAATGAAGCTGCAGACCAGGCAGCAAAGCTGGGACCTTTTGGCACGGCCACCCATGGGGGGGTCGCGGCCGAGGACGTAAAAAGAATCCTCAAGCAAAAAATGTGGCAGGAGTATGAGCTATGGTGGCAGGAGAGCAAGTATGCTGCGGAAGGAATTCATTTGGGGAATAAAATGTATTCGCTCCCTGGCTCTCGCAGGGACGATGTTATGAATGCCCGTCTCCGTACCCTGTCCCTTCCTACGGAGGCCCGTCTTTTTCGGTTCCGGTTGCGGGAATCTCCCCTATGCCACATTTGCTTCTCAGAAACTGGCACGGAACAGCACTATATTTTCTTTTGTCGGGGCTTTGCTGCAGAACGTGCGCTGCTGTTTTCCCGGATGCACTATGATAGCCCGTATGTGTGGTCTGAGTTTTGGGAGAAACTGATCGGTGATCCAAAGCTTCTCGATTTGTGGAGGCGTTTGTTCTTGAGGAGCGGTAGATTTTAGTCTTAGTTGCTCGTTTGTGTAGTGTTTCTCTTCTCCTTGGTTCATCTCCATGGCCGATGGTTTGTCGGCGATGTTTGTGTTACTGATTCTTCCACGATGTTGGTTTCGAGGGATCCCTCTTCGTTGGTGTCTTCATAAAAATAAAGTCTGTTTCAAAGTCGTTCGGGTGGATCCCGTTGTCTAAAGGCGCGTTTCCACTGGGTCGTAATTTCCCCTAAATCGCCTACCGCTGCTAAAAACTCGACCCCAAGCTGTCGTTTTCTCCGCTACGGAGGGTTTTTACGGGAATAAAAACGTTTCATTTCCAACCTCTAAAGTCGTAAGAATCTCGTCACCCCATTGGCTGGTTCCACGCTCTCTCAAGGAAAGGATTCCAATATGGCGCGGTCGCGAAAGTCAGAGTATGAGAGTTACATATTTTTTAAGGATAAGTAGGCTCTTAATTTTTTTTTTTTGGTTCAATTAATCATCAATTTTCAGCACAGTATTCCAAATTGTTATAAATCTGCTCTGGACAAAATTCATGCAATCAATTGACCTAAAAAATCTAAGGGAAAAAAAAAAAAGATTTGCGCTCAATTTCTCTCTCCATGACTTTATGCACACATAATAAATAATTCCATCCTTCCCTTTGAGTATTTTTATCCCTTATGTTTTAATCAGTCACTCTTTTAATAATATTTCTATTTCTTTTTGCTTTTGGCTCTCAGTGTCACGGAGATATGTGACAAGATTTGTACAGCTTAACTAATAACATGTAAAAGGTTGTACCCAGCGTGGTTAGGAGGTATCGCTCGTGACTCTTGTCCGGGAAACCTGGGTTCGATTCTAGCTGCCGCTCTTTTATTATCGTTTTTGTTTTATTTCAGTTTAAAAAGAAAATAACACATTATTATATACTTTACTAATTTTTTCGATAATATATTTTGCGATAATTAATAATTAAAAATAGTTATGACTTTGAATTAAAAAATAGTTAATTTCAGTATTTTTTGTAAAGCTCCTTCCTAACTTTTTTTTAAAAGTATTTCATGTGATATTCTGATGATCTCTAGCATTTTGACATCTATTTCTAATTAAAATTAAGTCTTTATTCTTCTAATATTATTGACTGTATTTGAAAAATTCAATATATATGTAATTAATATTTCAATGATTTTTTTTTCTCTTCAGAAAGCTCACATAATTAATTAATAATAGTTATTACTTAGTATTCAAAGGAAAAAAAATAGTAGTTTTACATACTAACTGGTTTTAATGATAATTCTTTTACTCTTCATGTATAAATAAAATTTATTGTAATTATTGAATTTTAATTTTAAGACCAATATTTTTTCCAAATCATAGGTTTTCTCATTTTTATTTTGTATTTCTTTAAATACCAGATTAAAAATTTTGTTCAATACTTTTCAAATAGAAATTTGATTAATAAATCTAAATTTATTCGTGCACTATCTTTTGTATTAGACATTTAAAGGCCGGAGATGGCATCTAAAACAAGATGTGCCCACCCGAGCCGAATTGATAAGATACTGAAGATGGTAGATAACTGAAGTATAAAAGTCCAGGGTTCTGATCTACCGGACGGCTGATTATCTAAAAATTTGGAGTTTTGGACGGTTTTTCTCATGATGTAACGTAAATACGCTTCAGAAGCACTAAGAAAGTCACCCGCACAAGGCACTCCCCCTTTCGATAGGCAATACGAAATACTCCTCGTGTAGGTTTATCATAACAAAATACAATACAACCTTTTCAGAAATAGTTATATGCTTTTAGTGTATGTTAGAGATAACTGAAATTAAATTAATAACATAATGTACTTCTTAAATTTACAAAACACACGAAAAGCAGATATCAATATTCTGTTAATTACTTATTTAGTAAAAGACAGTATGCAGTACTTAAATTTATCGAAAATGTGGCTACCTTTTAAATCTATCAAAACAGCTCAATTAACTTAATGATTCCCATAAATTAGAGGCTTTAAAATACTGACACCCAGGTTTTTTTTTTTTTTTATTAAGCCTCCTAAAATTAGTATAATATGTGCTAACTAAAAAAGTCCCTTAAATAAATGCAGTAGAATTTTTCAAATTCAAAGTCGACGGGACTTACCGTTTCTGCATAACACAAATTTCCAGATTATAAAAAATCCTGCAGTATTATTTAAAAAAATCGTTGTAATCAGGTAAAGTTAAAAAAAAAAAGACTTAAAATTTTTTTAAAATAGAAAAATGTATTAAAAATAAAATACATTTACTGAGAAATTGTTTATTAGAAAGATGCTATTCTTTTAAACATTTTTAATAAAATCTAAAACATTTTCTTTCGAATACTGATTTATTGTTATTTTAAGGTCTAATTTCGTAAATTGGAATTCCAAATTTAAGAAATTCTTCTGTATTTAAAAATAACAAATGGGGATATATTTAAAAGAAAAACGGGAAACAGATAAAAGTTTAAACACGCATGCGCGAAATCGCTAATAGCCATTGGAGGAACGTACGGTTTTTAAAGGAGATAACTGAAGCTAGTTGAAACGGAATTCTACTTTAGCGTTACGACTTTCGGGGAATTAACGGCATTTGGGGCATTAACGACACAAGTGGAAACGCGCCTGTGGATAGGCGGAGGTAATGCCAGCCAGTGTTGCCAGATCTTGCGACTTTTCGCAAATTTTGCTACTTTTGATAGCATCATGCGACTAAATTTTTATGACTTTGCGATTTTGCTACTTTCTTGCTACTTTTTTTATGATTTTGCGAATTTGAAGTAATTCTGCGAATTATAAGTATTTTTCATAATTTTTTTTTCAATTTTAAATTAGTGGAATTTCCATTGAACATTGAACATTTCCGGCTTTTACACAAGTCGACTTTTCTTTGCTCTTTCTCTCTATCTTCCCCCCAAACCGAACACAACCCCCCTCCCCCTGGCCCCTCTAACCACCAAATCAGCACACCACTTTATATAACAATACACAGCAGAGAGAGGGTGGCTGCGGGGGTCCCCAGACAGCACACATGCCCAATTTATGTCCATATTCTGGGACAAACATTGTCCAAAACAAGGTCTATGTCCTCATGAATAAGGCATATACTCCTGGACATCATTTTAGCGACATACTATTTGGGAACAATAGATCATATGTTCTTCGCATAGGGACCATGAAAGGTCCATTGTACCACCCCAATTACAGTCTACTACTACCGAACACAACACAGGGAACATCCCATATTGCTGTACCTGTCCATATGACTACTGAATTGGCCATCCTAATCACCCCAATCATGTCATATTATATTGGACACTAAACAGGAGAAAGCCATCTATCTGGACGATCACTACTCAAGAAGATTGGCTTAGTGTAGCTTAGATCATGCACGCCGTAACATTTTTGTATACACGTTGTTTTTAATAATCTGTGGTGGTTGTGGTAGATAGTACCCACTTATTTGAAGTTTCCTTGTTAGACAATTATAACATTTTTATGCGCACTTCTTGCATTTTGCTTGCTTATATCACTGTTCTGTTCTTTACAATACGAGGTAATGTACAACTTTTTGACTTCATATGTATTTTAATAAAAAAATTGAATCGACTCGTCAGGAATGGCGAAATGTTGAACAAGAAGTTAATGATGAATTATTCCTGATTGAAGCTGAATGTAATGTGAATGGTATTGAATCGAAGCCTATTAATGCGCACGATTATAATTATTTTCATAATGAATTTGAAAATAGGATCGATGAAAATATTTTTGGAAGATTCAAATATGTGTGATCTCACAAGCAGTTCTTGTAATAGCTCCATTTCAGAAATTACTGATGAAACAGATACTTCTGTTCCTTTATGGTAGTAACTTATCCATAGCATAAAAATAAACTGTGGATATGAGATAAATATCCACAGAATGTATTTTTATGGACATATTCTAGTTGTCTATAACATGTCCATATGGATAAGTTATGGATGTCCATAACATGTCCATATAGATAAGTTCTGGATGTCCATAACATGTCCATATGGATGTCTATATTTTGTCCAGAGGATATCATTATGGACGCCGTATTGTGCCATATGGATAAGTTTGGGGCGTATTATGGACAAAATATAGTCAAATTTGGGATGTCAGTTATGTCCCGAACTTGTCCATGATATCATATGGACATGTTCTGGACAAGTTTGTGCTGTCTGGGGTGATATCGGAGTTCGTCAAAGAAGGGAGGAGAAGATTTTGCGATCCTTTCTTTCTTTTTTCTTACCTTTTTAGCACCAGAGTGCTATTTATTTCAACCTTGCTTTTTGTGTAGACACGATTTTGGTACAATTAGCGAGTCGAGTCACTTTTCAAATATGTTTGCCAAGATAACGTGGAGGGGTGGGGCGTTAATAAAATGTTGAAAGTCGCACAAGGTTTGCAATTTTTAATAAATGATCGCTAAACTGGGTGCCAAAACGCGACAATTTATTATAAATATATTTTGAGTATAGTTAGAAAACGCCTGGCGAATATTGTAAAATAGTTTTAGTAGGCGATTTAAATATAGATTTTAATTCTGAAGAAGTGTTTTATAGAACAGTGAAGACAAATACGGCACACATCATAGATTATGATACACTTTCCAAGGATAACTTTCCAAATGGTATTTATAAAGGTGAAGTGTAGTTTGACTATGCCTGGCGAAAATTGTTAAACAGTTTTTGTAGGCGATTTTAATATAGATTTCTATTCCGAAAAAGTGTTTTATAGAACAAAGAAGGAAAACACGATACACTCATGGATTATGATGCTCATTCCAAACCGTATTTAAAATGTCTACAAGATATATTTGGAATATGCCTAAAGTTCGAATATGTCTGGTGAAGATTTTAAAACAGTATCAGTAGGCGATTTTAAGATGGATTTGGATTCCAAAGATGTGCTTTATGGTTCAAAAAAGAGTTGATTCTATTTTAGCGCCCCTACTTTCGCCAACCTAAAAATTCCCCGCACTTTGGCGAGCTTTGAAGTCATGGGTTTCTAGGAGTTATGCACAAGTTTCAACGCTCCCTAAACAACTACATGAAAACTAAAGTGAGCAAATTAGTGATAAACGTACTAGTTAAGGAATTTGAAGACACTTAATTATTAAAACTACATTAATTGTCAACACAAAATAAATAAAAATGTAACGGAATGCTGTATTTACAGGTTGTTCCAAATCGCCATTTTAATTCTAAATTACAATTGCCACATAAATACAAAAAATTGTCATGGTTGCTGTATATGTTTAATGATCGCCACCTTGGCGAGAGTTGGGGCGTTAAAGTAGAAATCAACTTAAGAAAGACAAACATGGCACACTCATGGATTATGATGCACATTCGAAATAATACTTAAAACGGTGAAGTAGTAATATACTTGGCGAAGATTGTAAAATAGTTTTAGTAGGCAATTTCAAGATAAATTTCGATTCCAAAGATGGGTATTATAAAACAAGGAAGAAAAATACTGCTCACTCATGAATAATGAAACACTTTCCAACCTTATGGAATAAGGAAGAAAATAGGGACGATGCAAAAATTATGATACGCTTTTACTATATAGCACTTTGGTGCGTATTTAAAATCTGAAAGGGTTTCAGATTTTCTTCTTAAAAAAAAAAAAAATACATCTGAAACATATGTTCTGAAGCATATGTTCTGATTTTCTCTCTCTCTCTCTCTTTCAGACCTCGTACTCAAAATTCTAGTTGCATTATTGTAATGGAATAAATATGTGAAACCAGCATATGTTTTGAAATAATAGAGAGAACTGAGTTGGCATTTCAGTCGGCTGTTACTTGAAATCGTTTTGCGTAGAACATCACAATTAATGCAGGTTTGTAGGTGGGAGCTTTTAGTTGGAAGATTCACATACACATCCATTTTTTGGAAGTAAAATTGGCTCTTTTTCATTGATTTCTCTGACGTGGATTTATAAGTGGAATTCTGGCCAGGCACACAAATCCGACATACAAACATTGATTTCTTCTTTCTAGGGACTGTGGAGTGGGCGGTTGTCCCCTCCTCCACCTCCCTTTCATTCGGTCTAGGCATAGAAATCATAGGAAATGGAACAATTATGAAACTTGATTTCGAATTCGAAATTTTTTAATTACGAAAAGAAACGAAAAAAAAATCTCCTGTCAATTTGATATGTTTATTTCAGACATGCGGGTGTGGTGGTGGTGGGGGGGGGACTTTTATGTGTAAAACTACACATCAAAACAATGGACTGACCTGAGAAATTGTCATAAAGATTTCACAGGGCATCAACAACACCCTCTAGATAACACATCACTTGATGTGATGTCATATTGTGACGTCATACTATGACGTCATACTGTGACGTCACCTTTGCGACTTTTTGCTACTTTTCTCTCAACCTCTTGCGATTTTTGTCCAAAACTTTCTGGCAACACTGATGCCAGCCAGCCGGCCGTAGCAAAAAGGGAGTGTCTACGCTTCCGGCTTATGGACGGACGCGGAGACAGCTCGTCTCTGCGTCCGTCCTATAAACGCATGCGCAGTCATTTTCCACTGTCCCCTGATTAAAGGGGGAAAGCAGTTTTGGTCGCCAACCAGGAGTTTACGGAGTTCATCGCCAACGTGCCAATAATGGCCCACAGGGTTGCAAATAAAATAAGGCTTCCCGCGTTTTCATTTTAACGGTCGTTTCGCTGATTACATGGTGTAAGCTGTAGTCCGATGGATATATTAAAAAAAAAAAATATGCTTGATAGAAGGAGGTAATATTGCTTTTTTTAAAAAAA
>JAWZYV010016399.1:0-43687 GCA_038373885.1 Cheiracanthium punctorium
TATCCAGTAACGAATAACATAAGATATTAGTACCCGATTACTGGAACCCGTTTCCCCCCTAGTTCGCCTCGCCTGGCAGTCTGTATTCGAAGTTCGAAGCTGCTCGATCCGAAACAGCTTCGGATCGAGTAACGTGTAACGATATCAACTGCAAAGTAGCAATTCGTTACTTCGAGTTATTCATTACTTGAGTGATTATCCGTATCTTAGTACCGAATACATGCGGTATGCTTCAGCTCTAGAAAATAATCACCAATTTTGGCCAAAGCATCGCCATATTATCTGCGAATAATCTGCTGCTGAGGATTATCTAAAGAAATATTTTTCTTCTACTTGAAAAAAAAGCAGCTGTGGATTATAAGCTGGAAATTATTGTTCCAAATAGTCATTTATGAACAAGTTTTTCCCACCTCTTATGATTATTTAAATCTTTTAACTTACCTGAATTCCGGAGCTATTCTAAAAGCTGTAATAAAGGGAAATTCAAATAAAGTTTTAAATAGGTGGTTTATTTGATTAACTGTACACCTAACGTAAATTAAACATCTTAAAGTCAAATAAATATAAAGGTATAGCTTCTCATTAAACTTATAAACTCTCATTAATCTCACCTAACGCCGGCGTAAGCGAACGGCATTCCATTAAGCCTCGCGGCACGAACTCCCGTTCGTAAACAACCGCCGTCTTGGATGGAGTGGTTGGTTGGTTCAGTAAGTATCGCCCTGAAAGCCGATCGTCCAATGACGGGCGCACTCCAGAAGCCCGGGAAACGTCGAACCGGGAAGAAGCCAGGGTACAACTAAACAACGGCATTTGCTGACGACGATCCAGTATAAAAGGGGCAAGTTTCGCAAGCAGACATCGGCAGGTAAGGCGAGGTAGCCTTGTTTTTAAAAGCGAGCAGTTATGCTCTAGTTTAAATTTAGTTATTTTCCAGCCGTTTTTAATATGGCTAGTTAAACTTTAACAGAATAATGCATTAGCGTTAAAGCTAAATTAATGAAGTTTTCTTCAAGTAATTTAAAATAAAAGCCGGCCAATCGAATTCTATATTTTTCATGATGTTCTCATTCTAAAGTCTTTGCCAAACAAATTAAAGAATGGAATACTAAATCAGCTCTTATAGAACTTTAAAATGACTTGTCAACTCTCATGAAGTTTAATAGCCTGTGAAAATGTCACCCTGTTGTTCCATTTATGAACCAATAAAGATTGATGTCTCCTTAATCTCAAGTGCTATCTTTATTTCTAAACTACTCTTCAGTCGCGGCCATCTACTCTCAAATACAAGTTTTGTCTCCAGGTGTTGACTTCTCTACAAAATAACGTAGGCTGATGGCACCAGTGGAGACAACAATTATGGTATTTGTAATGAATGATGGATTTATAATTCAAATTCTAAGTAGTATAACACTTATAATTCAAATAATATACGGTATATAATTATTAACACTCTCCACATTATCAAATTAACTTTATTGCAAAATAACTGTATAGGTATCCAAATTACGTAGTTTTTAAATAAATATCAGAAAATCATAGCACCTACCCAGCTAGAAAAAGTCTGCACTTTTTTTGCAAAACATATAGATTGTACACAACTGGTACATAAAAAGTGGATATTTTTAAATATTTTGAAAGTATATACTTGTGCAAATTATATGCAATAAAATGCAAAATTTGCAATAAATCAAAATATTACCATAAAATATGCAAATTTTGGAAGGGGATAATTTATTACAGTCAACTCCCGCTAATCCGCGACTCTATAATCCACGGACGCCTGTAATCCGCGATATATTTCAAATGTAAACAAACAAGTTTGTTTACATTTTGAGCGGCATTTGACTAGTAGTATTACTGTTATAGAAGTTATTTGATTGGCTGAATGTTATAAAGACATTTATTAATGATTTTCCGCAGGTATTTGAAGTAAATAATTTCATATATTTGAGCATATTATCATGTAATTAAACATACAGAAACTTATATCCTAAGTTGCATGCGTTCACTGAATGGATGTAAATAACGAACTCCGAAGCAATGCACCATCCAATCACATCGCTTTACTCTTTTGCTGAATGAAACAAAAAAAAAAACCCAACAAAAACGTTTTCTCTATGAGAGAGAGAAAAACTGACCGTTGCAATTAAAATTGGGTGAAAATATGTAACATGTTTAACTTTAAACGCAAACCGCGATTTGGCAGATGACACAGCAATTGCGCAATTTTCCGATTCTCCCCCTTTTGATCGTTTGTCTAGCGATTTATTATGCAACAAAAACTTTCTCCACATAACTGTAGTTCTATAGAAAGAAAGAAAGAAAAGCATAAAGAGACCACATGGCCTTTCTCTTTGTTTACATTTAACTGCCGGAGGAGCACAAGCAGAAAGAATGAATCATCAGCACTTGAAATGTAACGCATGTGTGTGTGAAGAGGATAACATTCTTTTCTCTTTAAAGCTTATATAATAGCATAGAATATTTTTAAATAAGGATAAACCGAAAATTACCTCGCAAGATCTAAAATTAATGTAATACACACTGAGATATAAAATATACAAATGATGTCCCCACCCTTCGCGAGCGACCAGTGAAATTCCTCCCTTTCTGATTGAGCTTGTTTATTTTATAATAGATATATTTAGTTAAAAGCGGTCATTTAAAGAAATTTTAAAAAACATCAACTGCCCTTAAAAAAAAAAAAAAAAAAAAAAATGTTTGTGTGTTGAAAAACTTCCAGATTTGGGGTCCCCTACTGTACTATTACTTTTGAAGAAGGTTAGCTCTGGGAGACAAGTATTTAAACATTTTGCAAAAGCAATCATTTGTCAGTGACCAAGGGCAGATCCAGAAACTTTTTTCGGAGGGGGCGCAAATCGTGACTACTCATTTTATCTAGTGTAAAGCCCACTTAATATTGCTGAAAGCCTCATTTATCTAGTGTAAATATATTTTCCCGGAGGGAGCGCTCTCCCCTGCGCACTCCCCCTGGATCCGCCTTTGTCAGTGACCAAGAGTTACTAACAATTAGAAGGCTTCAGGACAAAATTTCTGAAGAAAAATTAAAATCGCTTAAACAAATTACAACCACTGTAATGTTTGAAAAAATGAAAAATAAATAAAAATTTTGAGAGAATTTATTCATTTAATTTTGTATTAGTAATTGTATTTAGTATTAAAAGTAGTGTTTTAGTTCAGCAGCATAAATATTTTCTTTCATCTGTCCTTTAGTAAATTCTCGGTAAATTTAATTGTATTATTTATTGTATTTATATTGACATTTAATTGTGTTTTTATTCAACAGCATATGCATTTTCTTTCATCATTTCTTATTTGTTTACAGTAAATTGACTATAATTTAAAGGGAAATTCTAAATATAAAAATGTAAACAAAAAAAATAACCTATAATCTGAAAAATCCTGTAATCCGCACAACCCTTGGTCCCGGTGAGTGCGGATTAGAGGGAGTTGACTGTATTTAAAAAAAGAAAAAACTCATTTTACTTGAACAAAGTGTACAATGAAGCAAAATATATCCCTGGAGTGATCAATAACTTTTGGAGGAGCTGAAGTTCCGTATCCCACCCTTCCATATGTCATTGAAAGTGGCTAAACCAATGAAGTCACTTTACATGGTTTTCTTAAAAACTATCAATAAAAGTCTCGTTAATAAAGTAGTTTTATGGCCTGCTATACGAGTAGGTATAATTATTTTGAAAGGTTTCTGAATTTTATTCTACTTAAAATTTTATTTTCAGACTTTCGTAGGACCTTTTAAATTGCAGTGCTTAACAAGCTTAGAGCAGTCTGTCGACGAAAGATAAGGTGGCCTTCTTGCAACCAGCCGAGAGAAATTAGTTTCTCCTTAGAAGAAGAGTACATTATTCGGTTTATGAACAGACAATGCCAATTATCTCGATATATGCTTCCCTATACCTATTGATGGTTCACTACGCACTTGGAAATCAAAACTATTTAGTCGGAATCCCCTTGTATATCTAGAATATCAACTATATTTCAACATTCGCCTCTTACATCAGAACTCGCCTCTTACATTTATGCAGTTTGAAACGATTTTCAGAAAAATCACAAAATCTAATCAAAAATTTTTTTCATCTGACGCCTAGAACTTAGGTTGAGTGATCACCTATCATGTCACCAAACTTTAGTTCTTTCACTTTATCAATGCTCAGCATTCTTAAGCAAAAGTCAATAAACAAAATATCCTAAAGGTGACTAATATGCAAATATTGTATTCATTTTAGTAACACACGTAATGAAAAGGTCTCCATTATTGACAGGTTATGCATAGTTTTGAACACCTCTTAAAAAATGTGGGTTAAATTAAATTATTATTCATCCAGTCCTGTGAATATACACTCATGTCCATAAATTAAGGATAATTCAGAATCACACAGAAATTGATCTCTAAAATAAAAATTTCACCTGTGGAATGATCACACACATCTTGGAGAAGAGTATGCAAATTACAGGAAACCACCAGATGGCGTGGATTGTACGTCACAATGACGAGAGTGTAAGAGAGGGGTATATAAGGAATGGTGGCAAAGAAGTAAAATTGTTCACAAGCGCTGTGAAAGCCTTTCAGTGCAAAAACCGCATAGTTATGGCACAAAGGAAGCATTTGGATGATGTTTTACGTGGCAGAATTATCGGACGACTGGAATGTGGACGTACCCAGCTGGAAGTGTCCGAGAAACTTGGAATCGCCCAGAGTGTCATCTCCAGGCTTTGGCAACGATTCCAAGATGATGGTAATGTGAGTAGACGTTACAGCACAGGTCGCCCCCGAGTTACAATGCCGAATGAGGACCGCTATTTGGCAGTTACTGCCAAAAGAAACAGACGGAGTTCAGCATCAGACCTGTCTCGTCAGCTCTCTTCAGCTACCGGTACGACAGTTTCAAGGTAGACCGTGTACAGACGCTTAGGACACATTGGTCTGTGCGCTCGTAGGCCTGTCAGATGTGTTCCACTTACCGCAACTCACTGTCGCCTGCGATTAACCTGGAGTAGAGAACATGCATTGTGGACACCGCAACAGTGGTCTTGTGTGATGTTTTCCGACGAGTCCAGGTTTAGTTTGGAGTCTGATTCTCGCCGGACATTCATCTGGAGAGCGCCAGGTACCCGTTACCACCAAGAGAACACCATTGAAAGACACCGTTACGGTGGTGCAGGATGGCTCGTTTGGGGAGGAATTATTCTTGGTTCCAGAACTGACCTGCTTGTTCAGAGTGTAACGATGACAGGCCACATCTATCGGGATGCCATTCTGGAACAACATGTATGTTTGTTTCGGGGCGCCATGGGTGCTGAATTTGTGTTTATGGATGACAACGCCCGTCCTCCTCACCGTGCAAACATTGTAGACAAATGCCTTCAATCGAAGGATATCACCCGTATGCATTGGCCAGCATACTCACCGGACTTGAATCCAATAGAGTATGTGTGGGATATGCTTGGCCGACGAATTGCAGCCCGTCAACCCCCTCCCACCTGTCTACCGGAACTTCGGAGTACATTGCTTGATGAGTGGTGTAATATTCCCCAAGATCAGATTGATCATTTCATACTCAGCATGCCTAGGCGTTGTCAGGCCTGTATTGCATCGTCCGGGAGACATACTCCGTATTAACCATCCTACTAACCATGTTATACTGTTTTTTGTAAATAGGTTCTTTTTTGAAATTTGGTCAAGGGAGTAAAACTTGTAATTTTTATTAATTATGTCAAACATATAGCATCTTTTTTGCTCTTTACTTTTTGTTTAATAAATAGACTTTACAAATAAGTCAAATTTGTTTTGCTTCTTTCTCTTTCATTGCCTGAACTTCATTATCCTTAATTTGACATGAGTGTATAATGTGATATAGATGTATAACACCTGCTCCCTAATAATTGACTCAAAAATGTCCATAAAAACATCTATTTATTTTTTTGTGTATCAGCACGATATTAATATTCTTAGATACGTACAATCTTTCCCCAGAAATATTTGAAAATAATTATTTTTTAAATGGAATAATTTTACGAGTATGTATTTTTAGGGGGGGGAAATTGTGTCTAAATGCACAGTTTAAAGTACATTTTGTTTTCGAAATTCTAAAACTTTTATAGAAACAGTTATGTGTTTGCATATGGGAAAGGGGAGATGGTGTTAGAAACTCAAAATATATACCCATGAACATTAACATTCATTAAAAAAAATCTGAGTTGTAGGTATAAGTACATTTAAACATCGTAAGGCTCACTAGCTATCCCCCTCCCCCTCCTTTAAAAAAAAAAAAAAAAAAAAAAAAAAAAAAAAAAAAACTTTATATTTTGAGGAGCATTTTTTCTGCACACCAGTTTGCCTGGAGAAATTGATTTGTCTAGTGTTAGCTCAAAATTGCTCTTATTAAATCAAGAAAAGTTCGTAAAAGTTGTGTTTTATTTTATTTCAAAAAACCTAGACATTAGGCAACCAAGGAGGAGGAAGGGTTGGGATAAACCCCTCCCTACTCTAACATGTGGAAAGTTTTAGTTTTATTTAAATCTAATTAGCATTAGCAATCCCATTAACTAATTAATTAGCTCTATAAATAAATTATAATATAATTAGCACAACTTATTTTCACAGTTAACTTATCTTTTCTACTTTAATGTGAGGGTAAACTCCTTCCCCTTAAAATAAAAATAATAAAATAAAAAGCTTTTTGGGTGCATCACTGTTACATAGGACCCCTTAGTAACATTTGCTACAGGCCCTGCGCTGTCTTAATCCGCCACTGAACATGATGATGATGTCACAATCCACTTTTTCTTCATATGTATCTGAACATGATGGTCATGCGAATTCAGTGTTTTTTCTCCATCCCAAAAATGCTCCACACACCTAAAGAAGTTTTCACTTCAAAAAAGCTTTTAAATGATGTGTAAAACATAAGGGGGTCAGCATAGGGTGAAAAGAGGAAGGGCAACTAATTTATTAAAAACAGACTTTAAGGCAAAAATGAAAAATAAAGAAAGCAGATATAATTAATTTATAAAAATATTAAATAGGGAGAGCACACTATTATAAAAACATGAGTTTAGCAAAATATCAATGAGATAATTATAAAACTATTGTACAACACTAAAATATGTAAAAAAACTGGTACATATTTTAATTAATTCAGCAAAAACAAATATTAGTGAAACAACACCTAAGTTATCCGTAATGCTACTCACAGACATCTTTTATAATTAGTAGAGAAGATGTTAATTTGAAAAACAATGCAATTTTTAAAAAATAAAGTGGTTTTCCTTTTTTTTAATTATTATTTTTATTTTATTTTTTAAATAGTGAAATAAATATTTGTTCAGTGTATATTTTCTATTTAAATACTTTTAAAATGCAATAATTCTTTTGAACCATTTATATAGTTTTTATTTGAAAAATTTATTTATAAGAAATAAATAATAAGACTTTTATTAATGTATTATGTACATCCCAAAAGTTTAGTAAAAAGTAAATTTCTGCCATAAAGATATTCATATTATTTTCATGCAAAATTTTATGGAATAGCAATAAAAAGTAACAAGTTGAATATCTTTTTCATTTAATATTTTTTTAATGCTGCATAATTTAAAAAACTTAATTCTTTTCTTAATTATTTACCATAAGTATTCCCATACCCTGTTGGGAGGCCAGATACCCCCAAACGGATAGGATAGGCATTGATATTTGCAGCCATTCACACACACAAACACAGAGATGACATGGTTTTGATTTAATTAGCCCTTGTGTGCCACAAGTACACTAATTACTCCAAATCAACTTTCCCTATTGAGACTGCTCACCATGGCCAAGTGGATAAGACATTAAACGTAGTAGATTTGCTGAAGTATCAAGGTCTATAGTTCTGGCCTACTGTGTGGGTATTATATTTAATGGTCAGAAATTTTGTACGGTTTTCTCTAGATGTTACGTGAATATGTTAGAACATCCTAAAAAGTCCTCTGCCCAAGGCATTCCTTCCACCACGGCAGATAGCCTTCATGTAGCTTTGCCTTAACACAACACTACAGAACCCTCTTCAGACTCTAACAGTGATAGACAGCTGAAGTGTAAGGACCTGGATTCAGGCCTTCCACATGGCTGTCGATCTAGTGGTCTGGAGTTTTGGCCTATTTTCATTAAATGTAAAGTAAATAGACTCTCGAACACCTTTAACCCTTTAAATGCCGCACTATGATCCAGGAATAAAAGATATAGTTAATTCATCAAAATTACATTAGAATACACCCAAAATGACTAAAAGGTAAAAAAAATTGCCATTAAAAAATTTCCTTCACTGATTTCTTGGATGTTTCATTTTTGGAACATTAGCATGTAATGCCCTTTCCTTTTCTGTATTTGTTTCATGTAAACAACAAAACACTGTATGATAACTCTAAATTTTATGCAGTAATACAGTTTTACTTGATAATTAGGTGCGAAATGACTAAAATATAAGCAAAACTCAATAAAAAGAATTGTAATTTTAAAATTAGCATAATATTTTATAAGAAATGCAATACATAAATGTATAAAAGAACAATAAAAGAATTTTTACACTTGCATAGTCTTGACTAATAATACAGTTGCCGTAAATAGCCGGCATATAACGCGCACCTATAATATAAAATTTCATTCTTTAATTTTTATGTATATCCTCCGTATAACGCGCACCCTTTACTTTGCAATCACAGACTTGCCCTATGGAATCCAGAAAGTCTTTTAGTTTGGAACATGCTCAGTTCCCATTTAACGTACAATAGAAAGAAATTAATGAGAGCATATAACACAGACATGGCAGTTATTCTAGGCGGATTAACGCCATTAGTTCAACATTTAGATTTGTGTATTAATAAACCATTCAAAGGAATTTTAAAACAATTTTGGAATACGTGGATGTTGGAAGGTGATAAAACATTTACGAAAGGAGGTGAAATGCGTCACGCCAGTCTAGAAATAGTGTGTGAGTGGATAATACAAGCATGGGATGAAATTAAACCTGACATAATTAAAAAGTCATTTAAAAAATGTAGTATATCGAACAATCTAAATGAAACTATTTATTTATGGATCAAAGTAACAGTGATAGTAAAGATGAAACTGAATTTGATCATGAGCCTGAAAATATAACGGAAGATGAATATGATGAACTTTTTATGCTGTCCGATAATGAAAATTAAATTTCATAAGTTATGTCATTTCTTTTAAATAAACAACATTCAGGTACATGTAGAATTCTCATTTTTTATGCTCATCTTTTCCTTATTTTTAAATTTATCATTTTTATAACCGGCGTATAACGCACACTCTTAAATTTCGACCTTATTTTTTGTATGAAAAGTGCGCATTATACGCCAGAATTTGCGGTAATATAAATAAATAGAGTTTTAAAAATGTCAGCTATCTGCTGAAGAAATAAAATATTTTATTCTTTATAGGATGCTTAGAATTTCAACCAGCAATACAAAAATTTTAAAACCCACTAAAACACTAATTTCTTTTTATAAGTTTTTAGCATTTTTTTCGCAATGTTTATGATATTGTGGGAAGTGTACATGGAGAATTTTCTTTCATTCAAAACACATGTTTACAGTTTTTTTTTTTCATACTAAAAAATGCCCTTATTATGTAAGAACGTCATGTGCATCCGAATTTTTTGCAGATTTCCATTGATGAGCACAGGGTAATGTTGATTTTAGGCTTCGTCTGAAAGAAATTTAAACTAATATCTCTTCTAAAATTCTATTGCCCACATGTCTCCCAGGTGTAATCAGCTCAATCAAAACAATTATGATTTATTTCTTCATCAGTAATGCACCCGTTTTCATCAAGAGGCAATTGACAAATTTCTATGATTGACTTATTTCAATCATCCGACATAGAACTTTTTAAAAAATCAACATTGTCTATAGTTAGAAATTTATTCGACTGCACCATCTACATTGTTTCTACAAACATCTATGAAAGTTCTTAACTGAAATGGCCTCGAAAATTGCAGAGCATAGAAAGAAAATCAAGCACGTGACTTATGTTACTTCCTCCCATAAGTTCCCTCTACATAAAAAGGACTTAAAATAAACAAACAAACCCTTGTGAAGCACACATTCATTACTAACAGAAGAAACAAGTGGCTATCTGAGCTCAAATCAGAGGAATGCAGCACTAACTATCCACCTTCCTTCTGGCAAAGGGGTAAAAGATATGACAACTTCCCCCTTACCCCCATCACCCTCTAGTCCTTCACCCTTCAAAAATAACTAAAATATCGGTTATGCCTTTGACAGACTTATGTCCAGAAGATATAAGCACTGAATGTATCAAAATCTAATAAAGGAACACAAGCAATACATACATGAGGCATCCCTGATTTCGTATATCGTTACATGCCAATGTATCGTTACATGTTCCTTTTTTGGAACATTGCACTTTTATGTAAGATTGAGGAAAATAACTTGATATATTAGGCAAGTTGGAGTGTTTAGGCTGATTATTTTACCAACTATGCGAAAAATTTCAGAGCTGGGGGTAGAACCCAGGACTACCGCTTAACGTGCGGGTGCTCTACCACTGAGCTACTCTGGGACGATTCCCAGATGAAATTTCTCGCTTTAGAACCGTTGGCATTTATCATCTTCCTCTGCAAACCACAGATGGAACAGATGAAACAATTAATTCGCGACAATTCCATTATGCCGCGGAAGTTATACATATTTTTAGAAAGTGATTGTATCAACCTTTCAAGTATATTAGGCAAGTTGGAGTGTTTAGGCTAATTATTTTACCAACTATTGTTGAACTGAAAAGCGTTCTGAGATACCCATTAGGGTTTAAGTGAAAATAATTTCTATCACCATAATTTTAATTTTAATTTAGCAGAGTCATAATAACTTGCAGTGGTAGCGTTTGCTGTTCTTTCCCGGATACCTATAAGTTTCAAATTTGTAATGCTGAAAAAAATTGCTTTAAAGACTTCAAATAACCAGACTTTTAAATTTATAACAAACATTAATTTTCATTTAACAATTAACAACAAAAAAAAAAATAACAGATATAAAATGACTAGGTAATTTAATTATCAGTAAATTGATTTAGTTAAAGAGATCGTTTATATTATTAATTTTCATTCAAAAACAAAAAGGAGATCATGGCAGCAGCACAATCTGCACAATAAGTTGAATAGGGGGTTGACACTTTGATTATTGGATGCCGGGGGATATTATCTTGATAAAATATGCAATTATTCCGAATCCACATCCTTATAATTGATTACACTATAACTGCTTGAAATACTTTATAAGAACATTGAACTTCATTGAAATATTGCTAAAATAAACTTTCCTTAAAGATCAAAAGCTGCTAAAAATAAAACTAATGCCCTTCCTGGGCAGAGGTAGCCTTCTTGGCTCACTGTATTACACCTGCATAGTGCTACACTAAAAACGAAACTCGAAACTGAAGCTGGCACATAAGATCGCTACTTTTAAATGATTCTGCCGCGGACTGATATGAGAAAACGCCCACTCCGGTCGAGTGGTGAAGCGGCGGTAAGCAGTAGCCAATCAGATTGCTGTATGACGTCACCATAGCGTACGTGTGCCTGCTGGCTCCGATCATGATGCAACAACATGGCGGATTCGCCGATGTCTGAGTTTGCTGGAGGAATAATTGTTTACCTCAAAGTACTTACGTGCTAAGTTTAAATAGAGCAGTACTTGCGATTTTAAAGCATTAAAAAGGTGTTTGGAACTAAGGAAGGGGGAAAAGAAATAAGTTATTACTGCACAGGTATTTGAATGGTAATTACTATAGAATTAAGTTGAATAAAGTTGAAACCAGGGTTCCCATGAGAAAAAAAAATTGGATGAGATTTCTCACCCATCCAAAAATTTTGAGTGAGATTTCTGAAGGTTAAGTGAGAACATAAATATTGTTTAACATCATTTTATTTATTTATAGTACAATTTCAATAACACCGATTTTTCCGTTCATTAAAACATTTTACAGCTTGATCATATGGAAAACTTTCTAAAATGATATTTCCATCAGCTATTCTAATAAGATTGCTTAAATTTGCACTTGAATTGTTAATAGATATTCAAAGTTAATGAATATTCAAATTTATTCAAAGAATCACATCCAGTTTAACTAAGCAAAAGAATTATTAACTATAATATTTTATCTGGTATAATAAAATTATATAAAATAACTTAATATTTATATAAATATTAAATTATACTACAAAGTTGGTAAGATACAAATATGTGTGACAAAGTTAAAACAGATATAGTTAAGTTCAAATTCTTACTACAGTATAAGCTAGATTATCTGGCATTTAACCAGAATATGTCAGCTTCTTTTTTTCTCTTTTTTTTGGGGGTGGGTGGGCTTCTTAAAATATTGATTAACTCTTACTGTGAACGACAACTAAACTTAGAACGGAAGGGGGGGGGTCTATGTTTCAAACTGCCAGAGATTATCAATAATTCCATGAATCGTGGTGGTATATAAAAAAACAAACGGATCAAATGCTCTCAAAACTCATATACAATGGACACTCATACAAAAACAAAATATTTACAGCTGGCAAGCAGGAGGAGAAAAATCAACACGTCAGCTCAGCGCCGATAGCATTAATTAATATTCCCCTCTGCATTCCGATGATTTAACCGTGTTATCTCTGAACAGAAACTCAAGAGAGGAAGGGGGGGCTTCATTGCGGTTGCGGCCGCGGCACGCCCGTTATCCGACTGTAGTAGAGTAAAAACAAATTTTTCATTTGTAAACAGGCGTTTTTAAACTTTCAAACAGCGTGCGAGAATCTCACGCAGGTGGCGAATATTTTGCAGCGCGAGAATACCTCGCGCTGTAATATTTTTTGCGCGAGATTTAAGAAATTTATGCGAGATTCTCGCGGTCTCGCACTCTAGTGGGAACCCTGGCTTGGCAAATGCTAAGTGTTCAACTTGGTTGAAACTAAGTTGAACACTTATTATTTGAAAAGTCTGGGCCAACAAAGCCCCCTCCCCACTTTTTCATCTGACTGTATGTGCTGAGAAAAAGAATTCTTTTAAAACAGGAAAACCTCCGACATCCGTTATACAGACTACAATGTTCAAAGAAAGTAATGAAATTTCTCAAAGTCCATTAGTATATTAAGTGAACTTGAAAATCACAAAAAAAAAATCATCAATGCAAGGTTTTTCACACAGTATACCCTACAATAAATGCAAATATACGTACAGAATAAGTTGCAACACGACTGCACATTATATACAAACACTTAAGCATTCACTATGTACAGAGCACACAAGCGGGCCCCGATTCACGCAACTTTAACAATTTGCACTTACACATAGTACAGATAAATGCATAAATCTTCAGAGTATAAACACTTTTGCAAACAAGAGAAAAAAATGATTATATTCAAATAACTACTATGCAAAACGAATAAACACTTTTACCATTACAATTAATAAACATTATGCTGAAACATTTTTAAAAGCTACCTTGTAATTTCAAATAAACACAGTGCAAAAACAATTCAAAAAACACTTTGCTAACAGTAATTGAATAAAATGCAATGCAAAAACACTTAGAAACAGACACTATGCAAGTTACAAAAAAATAGAGCTCAAAATTAATTTGAGTACTACCCCCACCTATTTCTTTTAATCAGGGACATTTTTCATTTTAATTTTTGTTAAAGACATTTGTAATGAACCTTTGCAAGTCATTTTTTTTAATGGTTTTGTGAAAACATCTGATAAGTTAGATTTACTGTCTACAAAACGTATGTGAAATTTTTGTGTATTGTACAGGTCTCGAATAAAAAATAATTTTACGTCTATGTGTTTCGATCTGTAATTTTCAATGGGCGATTTTATGAAATCTATTGTGGCCTGATTATCAGCATATAAAATTGATATAAGGTGCTCACCTTTAATAACTCCCCTATTATAACACTCACTTAAGATGCCGTCAAACCAAACTATTTCTTTCACCGCCTCCATCATTGACATGAACTCGGCTTCCATAGTTGACAAACTGACACTCTTTTTTTTGAATGTTCGCCAACCTATGGGGGACCTTCCTAATAAAACCAACTGGCCTCCGAGAGATGTTCGGTCTCCCGGTTAGCAGCAAAATCAGCATCAGATTAAACAACAAGCTGGGGGTGTTCACATAATAATTCTAACGTATAGTTAGCTGTGTGTACTGTATACCCTAAAAGTCTCAACAGTCCGTCCCAATGTGACATGACAGGGTTCGACTGGAATTGACTAAATATATTTACCGCAAATGCGATATTAGGTCTAATTTTATTAGAAATAAATGATAGGCAATCTAGACATTTCACTGATTTCCTCTTGTGTTGTGGGGCGAAATTTCTTGGAGTAAACTGAGCCTTTTGCTATTGGGAGAGAAGATATGGGTATTTTAAAATGGCTAAATCGCTCATTTACTTTCTCAATGTAGGAGCGTTGGTGTAGCCAGACTTTACCACCATTTTCTTCAAATTCGACACCTAATAGTGTACGAGTTCTTCCCAAGACTTTAATATCAAAATGGCTTTTCAGTTTATCCAAAGCACTGTTAATTACACTTTGATTTTTACCAAAAATAACGAAGTCATCTACATACAAAATTAAAATTAAGTAATCTTTAAAAATATATGCACAATTCCCCCATTCGAGTTTATTGAAGCCCATTTCTAGTAAAGTATTATGTACCTCAAAAAACCACTGCCGACCACTTTGCTTCAAGCCATAGATAGCTCTGTCTAAACGGCAGTATTTTTCAATTTGGTCCTGCACCTCAAAAACAGGAGGCTGCGACATATAAATTTTTTTATTTAAGGGGCGTACAAATACGTGCCTTTCACGTCGCACTGCAGGTGAGACCAACCACAAAAGGAGACAAGGAAAGCAAAAAAGAATCTTATTAAGCTGAAGTTAACCACTGGGCTAAAGGTCTCATCATACAAGATGCCTTTTTCTTGTTTATATCCCTGGGCAACCAACCTCGCTTTGAATCTTACGATTTTACCAGTCTCGTCTCGCTTTAGGGTAAAAACCCATCTACAACCTACAGGCATGACATTATTTGGCAGGTCTTCTAAATGCCTCCGATCTTTCATTATGTCAATTTCCTCCCTCATAGCTTTAAGAAACTCTTCTTTATACTCTGACTTGACTGCCTGTTTAAATGTCCTTGGGACAACTACACGGTCTAGTCAGCTTGAGATGCTCATACTGGTGGAGGGTTCGCTGTTATTCACTACTGGGGAAATTGCATTTTCTTTTATAACCCCTTCCTCTTTATTTGAGCCTGAAAAATCAAAAAGTTCGGGTTTAAAAGAAATGTTATTTTTGGTGCAATACCTAGCAACATCATTCAGTGACCTTAGCCTTTGTCCTTTGCCCTCTTCAAAGTAATAAATGTCGGTGCGTGACCCATCCCTTCTGGGAACCGCCTTCCTTTCTCAATTTACAACTCTAGGGTCAGGCACAGAGTAGGGAACAACTACGTCATCAGAAACAGGATCCTCATCAGACACACCCGGAGTAATGGGGTAACCTAAGTCCTCACCATTACTACTTATCTGATCGTGAGAATCAACCGAATCCGTTTCAGACGTGTTATCAGGGCCCAGCACTGCTCCAGTTAGTGCATCTTTATATACCAGATCTTCCCGGAACGAGACATTTATTGTTTCAATAATTTTATTTGTGTCTGGAAACCATATCCAATAGCCCTTCGTCCTGAAGGCGTATCCTATCAGGAATCCTTTCAGGGCCCTAGCATGAAGTTTGTTTGCCTGTTGCCGACGGGGTATTCCTACGTACGCAACACATCCGAAGGGCTTTAAATGTTTCACGGAAGGTCTAGAACCAGCGAACAGTTTACATGGCGTCTTATTTAACTTTGTATGGCATACACGGTTCCATGTATATGTAAAGTAAAGCATGGCTTCAGGCCAAAAGTATTCTGGGATACCTGACTCGTTCAGAATGGTTCTAGCACCACTAGCAACCGTTTGGTTATACCTTTCACAACTTCCATTCTGTTCCGGTGTGAACACATTGGTTAATTCATGTTTTATTCCCTTTTCTGAAAAGAATTTCTCTAGTTGCCTATTAACAATTTCGGATCAATTATCACTACGAAACGATTTAACTTTCTTGCCCAATTGGTTTTCGACCCTGGTAATGTATGTCTTAATGATGTTCTGGACCTCAGACCTTTCAGTCACAGGAAAAAGGGATACCTTTTTGGAGAAGTTATCAAGAATGCTTAGGAAATAACGTTCTCCCATACGTCCCTTAATGGAATGTGGTCCCCAAACATCGGCATAAATGAGCTCCAGAGGGACTTTTGACCTTATTTCATTTAAAGATTTAAAGGATACCCTCCTATATTTACTAATTTTGCACGGCTCACAGAAAAGGCTTTCATCTTTTAAATTAGGTAAACCTGACACCTTCCTTCCTACTAGTGTGTATTATGGTGGAAGTACTTAGGTGGCCAAATCTTCTGTGCCAGAGTTTAAGGGTTTCACTATCCTTTAAATTTGTTGAAAAAGAAACTGATTTATTGTTTTTGACTAATCTAGGAGAGACTTGATACATCCCTTCTTTTAGAATAGCTTTAAATACTAGGGTGTTGCTCCCTTTAGCAAAAACTTTTACAGCTCCATCCATACCATGGAACTCAAAACCATGCATGTGTAGACGTGGACCAGAAATTAAATTTCTCCTTAATTTTGGGGAGTACATTACGTCATTAAGAGTATATTTTCGGGAACCGAACCATAGTTTAAATGAACTCCTCCCCTCAATTGGGAAGTCTATGCCATCTATGGTTACAGAAAGCTTTTCATTTTCTAATGGAACAAAGTCTAAGAACAAGTCTCTATTGTTACAGAAATGATGACTTGAGGCTGAATCAAAGATCCATTCACTTCTTGAAGTAGTCTGACTCAAATAGCTGGCAGAAACAAAAAAACGTGACTTACAGTTCGTGGACGTGTAACATGTCGTTGATACATCCCTTCTTTTAGAATAGCTTTAAATACTAGGGTGTTGCTCCCTTTAGCAAAAACTTTTACAGCTCCATCCATACCATGGAACTCAAAACCATGCATGTTTAGACGTGGACCAGAAATTAAATTTCTCCTTAATTTTGGGGAGTACATTACGTCATTAAGAGTATATTTTCGGGAACCGAACCATAGTTTAAATGAACTCCTCCCCTCAATTGGGAAGTCTATGCCATCTATGGTTACAGAAAGCTTTTCATTTTCTAATGGAACAAAGTCTAAGAACAAGTCTCTATTGTTACAGAAATGATGACTTGAGGCTGAATCAAAGATCCTTTCACTTCTTGAAGTAGTCTGACTCAAATAGCTGGCAGAAACAAAAAAACGTGACTTACAGTTCGTGGACGTGTCACGTCGATGACCATAGGGAGGCTCCTTCCGGCTGTGAGATCTGTAATTTTTGCTCTGGGGTCTAGACAGGTCCCTTTGAGAAGTTGACTCAGGACTGGAGCTCCAAGGACGGGCTCTTGGACCAGGACTGGAAAATCTGGGTCTACTGGTTCTTCTGCGGCCACCTCTCGGACTCCATGTTGAGTCAAACTGGGACTCCTTTATAGGGCACGATCTCTCAGGACACGAATTTCGAAAATGTATGGGTTTCCTGCAGCCGAAACACACAAGCTGCTTTCTTTTCTGTACTGAAGACGTGGCGTTTGCCTGCGCCAAGGTATCACACTCTCTTAATTGTAGGTGCACTTCTTCAGCATTCAGCACATCAGTTATCTTTTTAAATGAGAAATCCTGTTCAGGCCAACTTAAGATTGATTGTACTATTCTATCGAAATTATTAGGTAGATATCTTAATAGTTTAAAGCTTACGTAATTTTCGTTGAATGTAGGGTCGATTGCATGTAGTCTATTGTAGACTTTGGATAATCTTGTGGAAAACATTAAGACACTTTCGTTGGGGTTCATTTTCATTTCACATAGGTCACTAAAAACAGTCATATGGTTAGCTCTTGTATCTGGATGAAAATATTTATTTAAAGTCGACCAAGCTACAACAGAATCTTCAATACCGTCCAGGATTCGACGACACTCCTCGTTTATATTGAGATAAATCAAAGATAACGCCACATTTTTATTCTTTTCGAATTCTTTAAGGCATTTTAAATATTCAGTATTGTCTGCAGCTTTTCCAGGCCCCTCTTCAGGAGGAGTCCCAAGTAGCAAAATATCGTTGGCCAATAATTGGCCAAACGCCGCCCTTCACAGATCACGACGTCGCGCTGGCGTCGACTGCGACGCCGGGAAGTGACCGAAATGTCTCATGGCATTTTTTTGGCCAACCATTGGTGCTACCGCCGCGGCGACGTCGCCCGCGATCATTTACCCATGATTTCATTGCCCGGCGATTATATACCCATTATCAACCGAGATTTAGGCGACTGCTAGCCGGCATCTATCCGAGCTGGTAAGGAGGCCTATATTGTGGGGGGGGGGGGGGAGCTCGAGCACCCCTAAACGTCGATATAAGAAATTTAAAAGCATGTTGAAGTTTGGCTAATATTACTTATATGGCCTCCAGGTTACAGGCTGATATTTTAAAATGAAAATTTCGTTGTTTTTTATCTCATAATAAATTGGAAATTGTCAAAAAACTGCATGCGTATTGAATATAATTTTTTCGATTATCAAGAAATAAATAATTTGTAACTATTTTGTATGATAATGATAATTGATGTATTTCAGCTTGGCTACATAAAGTATTTTTTTTTTTTTTTTTTTTAATATTCTTATATAAAGTTGTAAATGTGTTCTTAATGCGAAAGCATAAGTAACTACTGGGCTGGTGCATAATTATCAGGCTTTTTTTTTAACATTAACACTTATTAAAAGTGTACAATATTTTTAATTAATTAATTTTTTTAATTGACGTATATTCTCTTACATGAATTAATTTAATTAATAAACTAAATAAAAATTTTCAAACTCCAGATAATTATGCACCAACCCAGTAGTTTTCAATATACAAAATCAATATTTTTCGTTTTCGATTCATAACACCAAATTTCAGATTCACTTTTTTAAAAATAAATTTAATAAACATAATATATATATATATATATGATTTTGCTTAATTTTTATTTGTAACATGTAATTTTGCTTTATTGTAATGTAATTGAAATATTAGTTCAGTGCAAAATATATATTTTTAGTAAACCACTATTTGCTTATTTGAGTAGTTTCATATAAGTCCCAATTTATTTGTATCCAGTGTAATGTAATAACACTGCCCTGGTTTATAATAATGTGAAACTGCTACTCATGGCCTATTCCACAGATTGCATATAAAAATAAGAAATATATTACTGAAGATAGGTAGCAAAAGCATGATTTCTCTTGGTATTATTGCTTAGTTTTAAAAATTAAACATTTCAATATAAATGCCGTGAAATAATGTGGTTTACCTCTTTAATATTTTTTAAATTCCCATTCATAATGAATTTTCAAAAGCATTCAAATTTTATCATCAACACATCAATTAAACTCCCCCTCCCATTCACACAAAAGATGTATAATTTGTACTTTATTGTTCTTTTTTTTTATGCAGGGGCATAGCTAAGGGGGGTCATAAATGCCCCCCCCCATGAGAATTTTTTTGACATACAAAATGTATATTCTTCACTACATAATCACACACACGTATACATGAGTTGTAGTAGTCGTAACCCCCCCCCCCCATGAAAAATTTCTGGCTACGCCCCTGTTTTGGTGGTACACCTTAAGTGAAAATACTTCTCCGAGCATTTATTACTTCTAAGCTATTTTTCAACTTTCGAATCATACTCCAGGAATTAAAACTGCATATGAACTGGAATCAATCAAAACGAGAAATATTTATATTTACAAAAGTTAGTTTGTATGACCTAAATTTTGCATTAGTATGTGCAATTTGGTCTTTCTGAGAAGTTCTGCCTTACTCACCCCTCTACCTTATTTTAACATTGGCATTACATTTCTTTAATTAGAAGTGATTCATGATTTCAAATTAACCTAAACTGCAATACAGAATAACATTAGATATCAGACTTTTCCAGACTTAAGTTTTCCCTTAGATTAACGTTACTTTCACTGAAGCATGTTAATCTGCCTATTTTCTATTTTAGTGATTAAACGTCATATGTCAATATGCAAGTTTTGCTGCATGTTAAATTGTCACTGTATTATCTATCAATAAAATTTTATTATTTAATATCTTGCATTTTGTTAAAAAAGTTTCAGCAATACGTCAAAAATATACCGATCAAGTACTTAGAATTCAGCTAAGTACTTTAAAAGATCTATAGTAAAATCTTGATATAACAAATGTGATACCAAAAATCAAATTTGTATTTCTAAAAATTTCTGAGAAGTGAAATTTCCTGCAAGTCTGAATTTGTTCCATAATACTTTCTTTTAATAGAAATTTTATTTGTTAATCTGGTATATTCATATGAGAAGTTTGTTAAAATGAGATTGTATCACCATGTTCTGAGATTTCTCTGATCAATTTACAAGAATCGATATCTATTACAATACAATATATTGATGAATGCCAATTCCTAAAAAGATTGTAATTCTGATTTTAAATGAATTTACAGAAAAACTGATTACTTCAATTTCAATATATTTTATAAGATGTCGGTTTAAAGCACCTTAATAACAGACTCCTACTCCTGTCTGGTCTTTATAACAGTGGGGAGCAGACATTAACATTGATTCTTGTAACCAGCAACATTAAATTTATTTGTTTGCAGTAAACAGTGCCAACTCCAATCATAATAAATATTATTTAATTCTGCCTATTAGCCAACATAGTTTATAAAGTGGCTAGTTTCTTTTTCCCAATAACACTTTTTAAAATCAATGGGGGATTACTAAATTAGATTTTTTAAATGTTTTAAGTTAAAAATATGAAAACATACAAACAGTTTTAATATTTTCCATGGATTTCTATCACATTCAGAAATTCTCCCAAAAGCAACTGAACAATCGTAATTATTCATATCTTGGGAGACAGTGTTACTACAGTTCTTAAAAAGTACACTTATAGAAACATTTCACATTTTTATGCAATGTTTAAACGAGTATTCATATTTGTCGTTTTTTTTTTTCAAATCATAATTAAAAGCTTGCTTTGAAAAAATTTCTCACTTATCCTTCACAAGATTTTTGATTTTGCTTATCCAGGCCCAGATAACAGACGAACGTGCAAATGTCATTTGCAGACAGCTTTGAACCTTTTTTTTTTTTTTTTTTTTTTAATTTTTTTTTTTTACAAATTTTTTAATTGTTAAATTAAAAAAAAGCATGCAAATAAAATAGTAAAAATATAATGTCAATGAAAAAAAAATATATTTATTATGTTTGAGTTGAGAAAATAATCAACATCAATATGAACTTTAGATTAAAGGTAGTATGCTTCTTTAAAATAATATGTATTGCTGTTGGCAGCAATATAGGACTTGCAAAGCACACAGCCTTTTCAGTAGAAACATTTTAAGAAAATACTAAAGTTCGAAGGCAGTTTTACATTTATTATCTATGCATATCCCAAGATTAAAACACACCTTACAAAACAAAAAGAACACTTACTAGCATGAAAAACTTTTATTTAACACATAAAAAATATTTTATTAAAAACATACATATAAAATAAACTATTTTTATATCTGTGGAACTAATCACCTTCTTCATCTGTAACTTCTAGAAACTTTTGATTAATCTAACAGATGCTGAAATGAAATCAGATAAAATTTTAATAATTTATATCTTTAAAATACATAAGCAAGATACTCCCAAAATCTCAACTAAAATATTTCCCAATTTTGAAAACAATTTCTTTTTAAAAAAGAGAAATTTTCAGCGAGTGATTTTAACTACAGTAAAGCCACAATACAATGAAACTAAAGGGACCCAATAAAATTATCATTCTAGAGGGATGTATCATTATATCGATGGGGGATTATATTATACGGAAATTCTGCGGGACCCCAAGATTGTATTTTATAGATGATTTATCATTGTATTGAATATCGTTATAGGGAGGTTTTAATTTACTTTGCAATTCCTACTTATCTGATTACTTTTTTCTGCAAATACATAAAATAGACCTTTTGACTGCAACTGTCATAACTGAAAGTCAGCTCCTGACACTGGCTAATAAGTCTTACTCAAAAAACAATTCTGTTCTTTTTATGGCGAATCTTTAAAATAATGTTTTCATTGAAGTCTGGACTTTCGACGTATTTCACACCTACAACAGAAGTCTGCCACCTAGTGAGCGCGACGAGAAAGATATCAGTCTCTTAACAGCAGTCACCTGCTTCTATCGAACTGTCTGTGATAAGTTGAAATGTCAGACCTGTCAGAGTTCCAAAGAGGAATGATAGTTGGAGCACGTTTTAAGTGGAGCATCAGTTACGGAAACAGCAAACCTTTTTGGGTTTGCAAGGACTACGGTATCAGCCGTTATGACAATGTACACAAAAGAGGGTAAGACGACGTCTTCAAAGCACAACAGTGGCCGAAAGTCAAAGCCTGCTGATAGGGATAGATGGGTCTTGAAGTGCACAGTATCCTGAAAGCATAAGCAATCATTATCCAAGATAACATCTGAAATGAACAGTCATCTCCAGGACCCCGTTTCAACAAAAACTGTCAAAAGGTGACTTCATGCTGTGAATATTTATAACAGAGTGGCAATTTGTAAACCCTTTTAGTGACAGCAACTAATGCTTTCAAGCAATGCCAATGGTGCAGAGATCATAAAGGCTGGTCTCCACAGCAGTGGCAACAAGTGATATGGTCAGATGAATCATCATTCACCCTTTTTCAGATGACCGGACACATTTATATCTGGAGAATGCCCAGAGAAGCGTTTCATCCTTAATGTCTCTTGCCGACTGTGAAACCTGGGGGTGGCTCCATTATGCTATGGGGTGCAATATCTTGGGGCACTTGTTATTCTGCATGGAAGGATCAAATCCAATCACTATCTAAGCATTCTAGGGGTTCATGTCCATCCTTTTGTGCAGATTGTATTCCCTGGAGAGCGACCATTTTTTCAAGATGATAATGCCCCTATCCACACTGTTAGGTGTGTTCAAGAATGGTTCGAAGAGCATGACAATGCAGTTGAACATCTCGCATGACCCCTTCGGTCTCAGGACTTTAATATTATTGAACATTTACCGGAATATTTGGAGTCCAAACTCCATTCCCGATTTCCACCTCCATCCAGACTTTTGGAATTAAAGACCACTCTGTGGGAGGAATGGCTTAATATTCCTTTAAATATTATCCTTGACCTTTAACCATCTATCCCACATCACATTAAATCTGTACTTCAGTCAAAGGGTGGTCCAACCCCCTATTAATAAAGATTTTCCATTATTTCACAGGTGTTCGTATTATTTTGTCCTCTATCTGTATGTGACCAGACAGAGTAGCAACAGAACATCTCAAAATCTCTGGCTAAATATTTTATTTACTAAGCATAAAGGTTTTCTCGCTGAATTGCAGAGAGAAGTTTATGTTGTTAAATATGTTTACAATCTGACAAATACATGAAACTAAAAATTCTTAATCAACAAACAATTTTATCCTATTTGAATCTAGATAATCAAAATCCTAAACATAAGAGACTGCAAGTTTTAAACGAAGGAAAAAAATAACAGCACAGCTCTTAAAGACTATCAACATTAAGAAGATTGAGTCAGCATCACTTTTTTTTCCTCCCTACCATGCCAGCAAAATTCGCCAAATTATAAAGCTGCTTCCATGAAAACAATGCTTTTTCTGCAATTAGGCGAATTCTATTTTGGTCTGCAACTCAAGCTAAATTAACTGCACTTTCACATACATTTTTGTACTAAACAGCCAAATATGGTTGCAACTTTGCAACTTTCACATCACACCCTATAAAAAAAGGATATTACAACAGCACAACAATGATTATTTAATCAAAATGCAATAGTTCGGTAGAAGAAATATTATGCAGGATAATGTTTCAATTATTCTATTCAATTTTCTAATTGTTAATTTTATTCCACATTTTTCAAGTAACATGTTCCACAATTTATGTATTGTCTTAATGTTTATATACCACAGCATTTATTTATAGTGGAATAGATCTTCCCTTTGCTCAACTGGAAGCTACTTATTTTCATATGTTCTGATTGAAAATCATCTCTATGGTTTCCTCACAATCGGCATGCATTACTACATTTGTCACGCCTAAATAAATTTGTGCTGAATAATTGCCTGAGACTATACATTTAGCTAAAAAAAAAGCTGTGGATACAATGCTAGTGCTAGAAGTAGTTACAAATTATTATCAGGGTTGTAAAAAAAACTAGTTTCTTAGTAAAAACACAAACAACCCCCCTCCCCCCCAAAAAAAACAGTTCTTTTGGTTTAAACCAGGTAAGTTTTTAAAAATCCTTTTATAATTACATAGACACATATTTATAAAATGTTCAAGTAACAATTAATATTCCTTTTGAAAATAATTAAAACTAGTAAATAAACAATTGTAGCTACTTATGAGGACATTGAAATCATTAAATTTTAACATTTTATTTAGCGATACTATTTTTTAAATTTAACATATAATATAATACAACAGTAATTGCTTACTACATAATACATGGAATATTTTATTTAGTTTCATCAGTAATAATGGTGATAAGTTGTTCAAAATGCTATTTTTAAGGTTTAGAAATAAATGGTTGAAACACCAGACCTATTTTAAAAACAAATTTAAAATGCAGCCTATAATTTAAATTTAATTAATAATTGTTACTTATAAAATATTAAGGTATCTAATAGATTAATATAAAAACTTATTGTTTCAAAACACAGGAGAGTCTCGATTAACCGGGATATGCCTCATCCCAAATAACCCAATTTATTCAAATTTTGCAGGGATTTTTTAAAAAAAATTATAGAAACTTAAATTTTTATAGAATAGGACATGAATAATTTAATTAATACAAAGGAAAGAGAATGAATATAAATTCAAACGTTTTTTAGATTTATAATCAATACATTATGGGGGGGGGGGGGGAAAATCCCTCATTTTTGGAAGAATGAAAGGATAGAATGTTTTTTTTTTTTTTCCTCCAGCTGCTCTTCGACAAATTTTAATGCGCAAAACTCTCAGCATAGTTTTTTTAGCAGACTTTCATCTTCTTGCTCCTAATTAAGTAATGGGTTATGCAGTAGCATAGAGCAATTCACTAAGTTTGGAGGGGGGCTCAGTATGTTTAGATTGATTCTGGAACAACAACAAGAAAAAGCACCATATTGTGCTGATTTGCGATAATTTTCTCCATTCCTCCAAGAGTATGGGAAGGGCTTGAGCCCCCTAACCCCCCCCCCCCTTCCTATGTTACTGGTATTCTGTACTGATGTGTCACCATGATTCAATTTTTCAATGAGTTACACGATTTTCTTCATCATTTAGCCCTGCCATGGCCGAATGGATAAGACGCTGAACATGATGGTGCTCAGTATCTCTTCATGATTTTACATGATTTCCTTTGTCACTTCACCCTACCTAAGCCGAGCCACTAGGATGCTGAATATGTATGTGGCTGAAGTGTAAAGGTCCTGTGTAATGGCCTACTGCAGGAAAGTCAATTTAACGGTCTGGTAATTTAAGCAGTGTTTTCCAGATATAAAGCAAATACGCATTAAAATCTCCTGAAAAGTCCTCTGCCCAAACACAATACATAGTTCTTCATCTCTTTAAGGACATTCCACAAAAATTCCCTGTTTCTTCTGAACTACAAGCTTTTCAGCATTTCAATTTTGAATCTTCATTAATCCATTGTTGCACTTGAGTTTTCAAAACAGCCTCACTTTCACAAATCTTCTAAATGGTAAGTTTTGGTCGCATTGTGGTCGCGAAAAGACTTGTCAAAATGCTAAAATAAAACTAATGGGCTTTTGCTTTTTTGCAAAAGTATTCAGAAAAAAATTGGAACTGAAATATATTAGAGAAACAGGAATAAAAGTAAAAACTTTTATTCCTGTTACAGGGATGCTACACCTGCGACATTTGCGACGAACTGAGACAAAACAGCCGGCCTGCGCCATTTTGCGACATTCGGTACGATTTTGGCCGTATCTGCGCAATTCTGCACCAAAACAGCAAACATGAGTAATTTTGAATCTGACTCACGGGAGCGAGCACTGCGCGACCACGTGCTGAGAGTTGTGCCGAACATTCGGTCCTCAAAATAAACCTCCGGCCGGTATTGGAGAAAGAAAAGCTCCCGGTGTAAAGAGAAGGGGGGTGGGTGGGTTGACAGTTGAGTTTCCGGTCTACGTTACACCTACTGCAGCAACCTCGCTCATTTCGTAGCTACCACGTGGGGAGGAAAGAAATTCTTTTCGTCTTACTGCCTCTTTCCCCCCCCCCCCCCCCAACTAGCCAATATCCATCCAAATACGTCATTCAAAATTAGGCGAATCTCTATCTGAACGCATTATTCCTTTGTCAGAATGGATTAACTGCACGTGATGGATTCAGTGTTGCCAAATCCTACGGTGGAGGGGGGAAAAAAAAAAAAGAACAAAAAAAGCTGCATATGTTCTCAAATTACCACAGATACATAACAAAAACACATATATTTTACAGCTGCGGAGCTAGTATATAAGAGAGGATGGGGAGGGGGAAAAAAAACCTGGCCAGCTGGCTCTGTTTATTTAAATCTTAAAGATTCCAAAGCGGCAGCACGAAAAAAAAAAAAAAGCCCAACAGCAGAAAGGCTGATAACGGATTATTTAATTCTAGTGAGTCATGACCTACTTTCCGGCTCGACATTCCAATGATTCAATTATGCTATCGCATAAGCAGAAATGCAAGAGGTAGGAAGACCAGAACTACACTCATTTTCTTTTTTTTTTAATCATTCTCTTGTATTATTTTTTATTTTTATTATTCTTCCAACAGATTCAAACACATAAATTAAAAACTTTGTTTAAAAAATACCTAAATAAAAATATATCTGTATGTACGTGCGTCCCCCCCCTCCTCCGTTTTGCCAGTCAACTTCGGATTGCTTTAAATTTTTAAGACCTTTTTTTTTTTTTTTTTTCCTATTTCATTATGATGATCGGAAAAAAAAAGGGACTGGCAGCCATTCCGGCTTTTGGGTACTTCCAGATTTCGGAATTCCGGATAATCGGTCCTATGCTGTACTTATATACCTAATATGTAATTTTTATCATTAGTTCCATATTGGGAGACCCCTGACTTCATTTAATATGAAAACATGATTATTTGATATCACTGTGCTAACATACATTATACCTTTTAAAATTTTCAAAAATTTTGTTTCCCCCCCCCCCTCTCCGGAGATAAAAAAAATTTCAGCTAACTTTTTTCTTGGCCAATCACATCCCTGTTAAAAATCCCCTCGAGTCCCCTAATTTATTTTTATTGCATTTCTAATCTTCTGGCATGCTAAATATTGTCATCCCTGGTTCAAGCCTAAGAATCGTCGTACTGTTTGGTTCTTTTTTCTTGAACTTTCTTTTAATTATCAAATTGATGGGGAAAACATTATTTTAGTGATAAACTGAGATAAAATAAATAAAATTGGATCTGGAGTTTTGGTAGGTTTTCTCCAAATGTAACGTGAATATGCGTTAGAACCCCTTAGAAAGTCCTCCTACCAAGGCACTCTCCATGCTAGGCAGATACCCCACGTGCAGGTTTGCCTTAACACACATAAACAAACAAACAAATAAAATTGGTTGAGAGACAAACTTGAAAAAACCAATTTTAGTTGAGACATACCGAGAAAAAAAGGAATTTTGATTGCGACAAACTGAGACAAAAAGGGATTTTGATTGAGACAAACTGAGACAAAAAGGGATTTTGACTGAGACGATGCTGAGACAAACTGAGGTTTTGACTGTAGCATCCCTGCTGTTATGGAATGGTTGTGGGGACAATCTTTGATTTTCAACACTAAATTGAAATATAAATCCTGTACGTCTATAATTTTCAAAACCACTCAAAAACAATAGAGGAAATGGAGAGCAGACACTATCTCCCGGAGAGAAAAACTGAATTATCCTTTTAGCATTTTGCTAAAGCTTTTTTCTTATTTTATCTTTTTTGCTAAAAACTTTTGAGCTCAGCTTAAACCCACCGTTGTGTTCTCCAAGAATTTCATTTTCTTCCTTTCGAAAAATCAACTTCCATGATTTTTTATACGGAGGAGCTTTATACAGATTTCCTTGCGTCATAGACATAATAAAAAGGGACTGCCCCGGATAATCTGATACTCGTTAATCAAGAGTCTACTGTATTCCAAATCTTTAAAATTCTGAACTAAGAGAAAGTATAGGTAAAAATTAGGGTATTTGGTTAATCGCCAGTGGCGAGTAGCCTCCATTTTTTTATTCGCCACTTTTTTGAGTTAATGGCCACACACCAGCCGAATTTTTTTCGTATCATTAAAAACCAATTTAATTAATTACTTTTACTATCAATAAAAATTAAATTTTATTAAAAAAGTATAAATTTATAAAAATAAACAACCTTTTATTATGAATATGAGTGTTAGGTCAAAATCATTAAAAGAAATCAAGATATCTTTGAAATCGTGCAGAATAATACATATTTATATTAACTTTATGTTTGCTTAATAAAATGTTTTGAATATATTTAGATTACACATTTATTCTTTGTTTTATATTGCTGAAAAAAGATATGACGGTGGGAGAATGGCGATTGAAGTGGCGACCAATGGCAATTTCTTTTATCGCCACTTGTGGACATTTAATTGCCACGTGGCGAGTGGCAACCGCTAATTTTTACCTATAAGAGAAAGGCATTAAAACTGTAAAATATATTTTTTGTCTGTTTAAAATATTAAAATTCATAAATATGTTAAGAGTAAAGACATTAAATTTATAATTTTATTTAAAAAAATAATGCCTATAATTTTTTAAAAATACTTTTCTTTTCATAAAAGCTAAATAATTTTTGAACTTAAAGTGCATTATTATTAGTTTGCTTTAAAAAAAAAAGCATTTTATAGGGCCCGTTCGAGAATTCACCGGTTGGTTATGCACAGATGCTACTGGTTGCGGTCATTCTTTGGTTAAGTGACGTCACGGTTGTCAACCGGTTTTGGTCATCCTCACCACATCCGATTCCAAGTCAAGAAAACAAAAATAAGCATTGGCAATACTATGCCAATAACCGGAATCACCCACCTCGCTAGCAGGGTCATTCTGTTTGCACTCTGGTCACGCTGAGCAGACAACTGCTACATGACCGAAACATTTTCTAATGCAGTTACTTCCAGAGCTCCACCTTTTCGAACATTCTGGTCATGCACCGGTGCACAACCGATGAATTCTCAAACATGCCCATAATAAGTAATTCTGTGTGGATAAGGGTTACAAACCTATTTCATTTCTTCATTCTGTCCAACCAGAGATGAGCTCTGATAGCTGCGTGTGCTTGTTCAAATTCGCCAATCAAATAATAGATGCCAGAAGCTACAGTGCGACAAAGTGAAAAAAAGTAGAGAGAAATTTGTTAATTGCTATTTTTTCCATTCATAAAAATCTAGAACATTTTAAATAGAATTCATTGCTTTGCATTTATATACTAATACTATATTTTTAATATATTGGGTTGCAGGGAAAGTTCTGTCGTATTTTTAAAAAAATATTTGAATTCATTTATAAAAATATGTGTTTAATATTAATTAACTGTACAGTTGTTACTTTTTTAATATTTAGTTAAGTTATTTTTAACAAAGAAAACTTTTTTTTTCGGGTAATAAGTTTTGATGTTATCTTTACATTTAGATGCTTTTGTAATTTATTTTAAATTATTACAGTCTTGGGAAATAATCTTTTTTATTGATGTAAAACTGGGAAACAGTTCCTTAGATTTAATGTGAATACAACACATTTTATATCATTGGTTTAACCTTCACTACTATTCTCAATTTGCGTTTAACAACTTTTGTTTTGTTTTTAACTGTAAGTGGTTCATATTTAAAATTACATGGTTCATTTTTAAATTTCACACATGCATATATTAAAAATGATTTTTTCAACCTAAATTACTAATTAACACTATTTTTTTAAGGCAGGCTGAAAACTACATTAAAGCAGCTTGGGTCATAAATTAAAACAGGTTTACACATAATTTTGGTAAAATATTGCTAATTTTGAATATTCAAAGAGGAAATTTTGGTAAAATATTGCTGATTTTGAATATTCAAAGAGGAAATTTTTCTTTCTAATTTTATCGAGGTAAATAACTGTTTTTAACATTGTGCCACATAATTTACATGACAAAGTCATGGAATTTTTCAGTTTTATACAGGATTCCCACTGATTTATTGGTATAAAAAATAAGGGATTTCTAAGTTTTTTTTTTTTTTCAAGGCCAATAATCGAAGCTACTTTCCAATGCAATTACCTTGTTACAGCTCTTTACCCTCTGGCGGTCCAAGGCCAGCCAAACGGCTTTGCATACAAACAGCTAGCTGGCGGCCAAAAGAAAGTAACATTTCCTTTCCCTGCTTTACAGCAGGTGGAACTTTTTACGATTGCTGGACAATAGCTGATACAGGAGGCGCGAATACCTCCCACGACCTCCAGATGTATTTTCTCTTTTTTCTTCACACGAAAATTTCCCCAGTTATTCTTCCGCGTGGTCATCATAAACGCCGGCTTTCAAGGAAGTGTGGATTTTCACCACCACCTGCGGTGAATTTCCATCAGATAATTTCTGAAAGGGGGAAGGCAACGTTCTTCAAATTTTGGCCGGGTCTGGACTTGTGGATGCTCTAATTGAAAACTCGCCTGAACGTCAGAGGGTTAATAATACAGCAAGCATTTCATGTCTTTTAAAGTACTGACCCTTCTTTCTTGCTCCCAGTATATTTTCAGACTAGAGTTTAAGTTATGCACCAGCAAAATTAGAGCACTTCAATTCTTTTGCATGGGTTTTTTTTTTATATCAAAATGTCACCAAACTCAAAAATGAATAAGTAATATGCACACATTGTACATATTACTTATTTTAATACAAAATACATACTTTTATGATAATTTTCTTTAAAATAATACAACCGTTAAGGGATTAAAGTGCACTTGAGTTAAAACAATCAATGTTTTAATCAGTTATTATATTATGTATTTATCTCATATCACTCATTTTCCCTTCCACGCCAACTATGATGAAAGGTAAAAGAATCATGGAACAAGAGAGTGCAGACCAGAGAAAGAAAATACCTCCTCTCCTATACCTCAGATGAGTAGGACGCAGGTATTTTGAGCTCTGCTCTTTCAGAGAGTTTCTCGTGTAGGTGTGCCGAACCGGTTATGGTTCTCGGAAGGCATTAAGGGAGACTAGCTCTTTGCTCGGCGAATTTAGACGTTCGATGACTGGGGAAGCGTGCTGAAATGGGAATTCCCAATTATTACTTTATTTTCTTACGGCTATTTGCAGTGTACATAGTGTAAATAGTACGTTTAGTTTGTAAATATTTTTAGTTAGTAGTTTGTACTTAGTATGTAAATAGTTTACAAATTGTGAATTTCAAATGTATTACTTCTTCAATGCAAATAGCTGTGGAGCAGAGTTAGTACTGGAGACTAGTGATAGATGTTTCATTGTAGCTGCCTTAACCGAAAGATGAAGTTAGTTTTGGGAGTTGACTGCTTCCATCGAAAAGTTAGCCCTTCTGATGTTTTCATCAATGTTTGCTACCTTCATATTTGAGTAGCCTTATGGACTCTCATCTCTCCACCGTGAAAGGCCAGGCCAGATAATTTCTCTTCTAATGTTAAAATTTCTTGTCACACAACATCTTTAATTATTTTCCGAACTCCTGGCCTTTTTTTGACGGGCTCTTTCCTGCCTTCGTCAGTGACTGCATTTCCTGAGTGTGACCACCCAGTTTCGCTGCTGTCTATTTTCAAGCTACGGTTTTCTGGTGGTGGTCATGAGTTTTCAGCATCATTGTCACAAGGGCACCCCCGCTGTCTAATCATTAGCGGCTTTTCAAGCCTACGGGGAGGTTACGCTGGGCCTCCTGCCCTTGTAATTGTACTTTAAAAATTTCACTAGAGTCTTGCTCTTGCCCTTCAACTGCTTCATTACTTCTTGAGGACTGCATGTTTTTATTATGCCTTTTCCCCGTGGACTTTCCTCTGAGGTTATGCCGTGGACTTGTTTCTCCTGCCAGAAGCCAATTAAAGAATTTGCTACACAAGAAGCCAATAAGGCATAGCAAGGATCTTCTGCTTGACTACTAGCCCCAACAGGGTGATTACTTCATGTCTGCCTGGCATGGTTAACATCATAAAGGACAGTCATCTTCATAACTCTCATCAAATTACTGGAGTTTAGTCTTTCATGACCGGGCACTCCTTCGTCTCACCGATTTTGACAAGATAACACTATAAGGTTCTTCCACACACACACATACCCCTTGCTTACAAAAAAAAAAAAAGAAAAAAGAAAAGAAAAGAGAATGAGACGATAATTTAAGGCTTTTACAGTGGCATAGCCAGGATTTTATTTTGGGGTGGTCTGGGTACCAAATTTAAAGCTAAAGTTCAGTTGTAAGCTAAGTAAAGGGTCCCATTTTTGGGGGGGGGGGGAGGGCAGCAGCCCCCTCAGCCCATACCCCTGGGCTTATAGGTTAAATAGAGGCCTTTTTTAATGTGCGTGGGAATCCTGTTGTAAATAAAATTTTCTATCCCAGACCTGACTTCATGAAAATGAAACTCTCACGATTTCAGGTTCTCCAATGATGTGCGGGAACTCTGATATACACATATGAACAAATAAGAACTCTCACCCTCGACTAGGCCAGTACTTTGTGACATTTTTTAAAAATATAAAACAGATTATATATTAAGGAACAACCTAATTTTTAAAAATCAATAAATTAGAAATCTTTGACACTTACTAAATGTAATGCTTAAAAATTCAATGATCAAGTGACTGAATTAAAAATATACTCAAAATATATATGCAGTAGTCAAAAATTAATTTTTCACAAAGTGCTTTGCAATTGAAGAAACAAAATTAAATTATACCGTTACTTCCCACCCAACATTATAGTAGTGTTGTTTTAACCAAATGCAATTTTTGTAAAGAATTTTATTCCTATCAGAAACCGAAAAATTAGTTTAAATTTTACTGCTGGGGAGCAGTGCCTGGGAGAGGAAGGGAAAAAATGCTTGCTATAAAGTAGGGTAACAATATTCTACTTTTTATGAATGCCTTTTTACGAACATTTGATCTTTTACGGCTATGTTAACACCTGTATACCAATAAACAAACCAAAATTTTTCAAAACTGCACCTATGTGGAATACTTTGGCAACAGGAAAAAGTAATAGTTATGTGCCCCTTTTCTTCCCGGCAATGTCACAAATTTTGCTACATGCAGTTTTCTTCTTCGCTATTTTCCTAGTCTCATCCTTTTATTGTTTTTTCTCCCATGTAAGAACTTTATGTAATTTCCACTTCTAGTCAGTCAGAATTCTACTCACCAGTGATATGTTGGCGAGTGGAAATTTCGTTGTTGGGAACATAAAACGTAGCAGAATTTTATCCACAAAAAATTTAATTCAAAGCTGAATTTGTCGATCAACAAAATTAAAATACAATAGAAAACTCATGCTTTTATAATTATACTGCAAAATCCAGAAGTATTTTCTGAACAGAAGACCAGGCAAAAGTATAATTTTCTGGAAAATTTTGAAAAGTTGTCTAGCATATCTGGATTAGGGGGGAGGGGGGGGTTACCAATAAAATATATCACACTACATAAATAATTATTATATTGTATATTATTATTTGTACTGTAATTATAACAAAGGCATTATAAAAAGCTCTGAATATGTTCTTAGCTATCATCTCTTCTCGGAAAGTGATTTAATTTGTGTGATAACTATAAATGATATGTGGTAATGACTAGATATTGTTTACATTTTGTTTAGAAGTGAAATTACAATAATCTCTTTAGATAATGTTGTTAGTTATAATTGTATTTAAAGAAGGGGGGGGGGCTTGAATGGGGCAGAGTTCCCTCATAAAGTAAATATCCACTGAAAAATTAGGGAATCGAAATCTTTAATATAACATATTTTTTTAACGAAGAAATATAGTAAATTAGAATAAATTGCAACATTAATTTGTCGCCAATGCAAAACACCGCCAAAAGAGGGATGATATCGAAGCTGTTCCCAATCAATTTTAGGTAAAATACATTCAATAGAAATAATTCAATGCAATTTTAAAAAACAAAAAATGTTTTCGACTTTGCTTAGCAAACTTTGGCATGCTTTAAAAAATAGAGAAATTTGTAAAAGAAAATCGAAAAACATGTGTATTTTTTAAATGTATTAGATATGAATTAACAGATAATTTTAAAATATTCACACATTTGCCATGAAATTATCAAAATTTTGAAAATCAATTTGCAGCTTTAAAAAAGAGAGAGATCGGCAATAATTTTAAAAAGCGTAATCTACTGGAGTCACTTTTAAAAAAACAAAACAAAGTGCACAAAGCAATTTAAACCAACATCAATATTTTTATATAAACACACGTCAATTTTACAATTGCACTGGAACGAAATTTGCTAAAAACAAACATGCCACAGAAGATTTTTAGGAATTTCACAGAACATTTAAAACTTAAATGGCAAAGTAACTTACATTAAAGAAAACTGCATGCAAATAATTCAAATAAATAATTAAAACTAAAAATTACTCACCACATGCGACTGCGAACTGCTTAATCGGCATGGGACTGAAGATCCAGGGAGCCATTGCGACACCAGCGCCCTCTGCCGAACATTTGCGATCACTCGCTAGCGTCGAACCCATTACTCCGCGGCGTCTGTTTTGGGGAGAAAGTTTCGAATCGAAATGCGAGATCGCGCCGATTTCTTTTCGATTGCTAGCTATGGTGAAGAAACTTAAAGATCGCAAAACGAGATCGCGCCAGGTATATTGTGACATCGTTAGAATATTGACGGTTATACGCCAATCGAAGCGATCATTGGCCAATCATTTACCCATTAGTCTTGCTGCTTGGGGTGGGAGCCTTCTCAGTTCCATTTACGACGTTCCAGATGTTCCTTTCCATTAGAACGAACTTTATGTCCAGCTGCCATGTCTCAAAGTTTTGAGTATTTAATTTAGGAATAATTATAAGTAGGCATACACAAGATTTTTTTTTTTTTTTTTTTTTTTCAAATTTTACATGAAAAATTTGTATCAAAAGTTTTTTTTTTTAATTTTACATAAAAAATTTATATCAAAAGTTTTTTTTTTTTTCAAATTTTACATGAAAAATTTATATCAAAAGGTTTTTTTTTTTCTTTCTCAAAAGTTTTTCCAAAAAAACTTTATTCAAAAAATCCTTTCAAATTTACATTTCAAAAAATTTTCAAAGAAATTACTTTTACCGCCCCCCCCCCCCCTACTAAAATTTTCTTATACTTTTAGAATTACTAGTATTTAATTTTTAGCTTAACGACTGCATCGATCAAAAAAAATTTTAGTTATTAGGCTCCAAGGAAAGAGGAAAAAGCCCATAACCTATTGTTGAACTGAAAAGCGTTCCGAGATACCCATTATGGTTTAAGTGAAAATAATTTCTATCACCATAATTTTAATTTTAATTTAGCAGAGTCATAATAACTTGCAGTGGTAGTGTTTGCTGTTCTTTCCCGGATACCTATGAGTTTCAAATTTGTAATGCTGAAAAAAATTGCTTTAAAGACTTCAAATAACCAGACTTTTAAATTTATAACAAACATTAATTTTTATTTAACAATTAACAAAAAAACAATAACAGATATAAAATGACTAGGTAATTTAATTATCAGTAAATTGATGTAATTAAAGAGATCGTTTATCTTACTAATTTTCATTCAAAAACAAAAAGGAGATCATGGCAGCAGCACAATCTGCACAATAAGTTGAAGAGGAGGTTGACACTTTGATTATTGGATGCCGGGGGATATTATCATATGTAATTATTCTGAATCCATATCCTTATAATTGATTACACTATAACTGCTTGAAATACTTTATAAGAACATTGAACTTCATTGAAATATTGCTAAAATACACTTTCCTTAAAGATCAAAAGCTGCTAAAAATAAAAGTAATGCCCTTCCTGGGCAGAGGTAGCCTTCTTGGCTCACTGTATTACACCTGCATAGTGCTACACTAAAAACGAAACTCGAAACTGAAGCTGGCACGTAAGATCGCTACTCTTAAATGATTCTGCCGCAGACCGATATGAGGAAACGCCCACTCCGGTTGAGTGGTGAAGCGGCGGTAAGCAGTAGCCAATCAGATTGCTGTATGACGTCACCATAGCGTACGTGTGCCTTCCGGCTCCAATCATGACGCAACAACATGGCAGATTCGCCGATGTCTGAGTTTGCTGGAGGAATAATACTTTACCCCCAAAGTACTTACATGGTAAGTTTAAATAGAGCAGTACTTGCGATTTTAAAGCATTAAAAAGGTGTTTGGAACTAAGGAAGGTGGAAAAGAATTAAGTTATTACTGCACAGGTATTTGAATGGTAATTACTATTGAATTAAGTTGAAACTAAGTTGAACACTTAGCATTTGAAAATTCTGGGCCAACAACTATGTGAAAAATTCCAGAGCTTTTCGCAAGAGCTTCCAGGAATTTTTTGCATAGTTGGTAAAATAATCAGCCTAAACACTCCAACCTGCCTAATATACTTGAAAGGTTGATACAGTCACTTTCTAAAATATGTATAACTTCCGCGGCATAATGGAGTTGTCGCGAATTAATTGTTCCATCTGTGGTTTGCAGAGGAAGATGATAAATCCCAATGGTTCTAAAGTGAGAAATTTCATCTGGGAATCGTCCCAGAGTAGCTCAGTGGTAGACCACCCACACGCTAAGCGGTAGTCCTGGGTTCGACCCCCAGCTCTGGAATTTTTTGCATAGTTGCTAAAATAATCAGCCTAAACACTCCAACTTGCCTAATATACTTGAAAAGTTGATACAATCACTTTCTAAAAATATGTATACCTTGATATATTTTGAATTTTTTAATTATCTCTTTGAATTCATCCATTAGAAATACAATAGGGGAATTTTTGGGTGAATTTGAATTTTGGGGGATTTTATAGAATTTTTTTTCTTGAGTACTGTAAAAATTGTAAAAAAAGGCAATTTTTAGAAATTTTTCTGGACTGAAATTTTTTTATTTGGAAAATACTTAATATATCAAAAAATCAATCGCACTTTCAATAATGAGCAGTATTTTTTTCAAACTGATAGATACGATAGTTTATTTTTTAAAACTATTAAACATGATGGTTCAAAAAAGGAACATTGACATGTAAAAGGTTAAAGTCCTCAGCTCAGTGCACCCCCACCCTGTCTTTTAGGCAGATGGTCCTCAAGTACATGGTAGAAGGTTTAAGGAATTTTAAAAAATGAATAAACTAGTTATAAACTGAATTAAAATTTTTTAAATATGTGTGTATTTATACTTTAATATGAAATGAAATTTTAAGTTCATAGTATTCCTGCAAAATCCAGACTAGAACAAACTTCGAATTTTTGTCCTAAACAAATCATACTAACAACAAATAATGTAATTATTTACTAACTAACAATGTGATTGTAACCGAAATGAATAGCTTATTTAACTCCATAAAAATACACCATTCATGTCGAAACCATGTGATCCGTCATGTATTTTTTGTCATTCCACCCATTGCCATGAAAATGCTTCCACTGTACCCTGAACATAGCTACTATGAATAATTTAACATTAAAATAAAAGCTTTTCAAGCCTTATATAGTATTGAAAATTATAATTCTAAAACTGAGTCTTCACTTATTGGCTCTAATTTTTTAGAACCAGAGCCACATTCTTACTAAACATTGTAGATTTTTGTTCCTAAAACTATTTGTGTTCTTTCATTAACAACTTGTGCATTTCATAGGTTATTTAGTACCCTTAGCCGAGTTAAAGCTTGTCTGTGGTCAACCATTTCAGGGGGGGGGGGGGGGGGGGGGGGACTATAAAAGGGATTACTCCTGGAAAGCTCAGAGTTCATATGCATTCTGGAAAACTCCTGCATTTTCATTTTAAAAATTAAGGTCCTTTAAAAACGCCTGAATTTTAGTAACTAATCTTAGAAATATTGTGTATTTAAGTTTTTCATCTGATATTTAAAGTGTGAAAATGTTTTCCCGTATTTGCAATCTACTTAAAATAATTTGCACTTATTATTTTTCGTAAACAAACCACTGCCATGTTTGTTGACATTTTTGCCAGTAGATGCATTCATAAACACCACCCAGTTAATTACTGAATTCGAATGAGTTTGCGTTCCACTCACGTGATAGCCACAGGTCAAAACTGGTATGTCACAGCTAAAGTATCCCGTTATTGGTTTATTGCTCTGTGCTCTTTTCTCCTTTTAGCAGCAAAGCTATTATTACTGGGCATGGATACAGTTCTGAAGTGTTTGTAGTAGTGTCATTTGTATCACATGTGTCAGAATCAGAACAACTTAAAGCGTTAGTATTCATTGCGATCTTTGTTTTCTATTTCACTCAATCTGTCAAAAAATGCCCAGTGGAAAATGTGTATTTAGTAAACTTTGCCTAGAAAAAGAGGAGTATAAAACGCGGCTTCTTCATTCAGTCCTAAGGCATAATGCAAAATGTATGGTTTGTGACAAATGTTTCAACATTTCTAATATGGGAGAAGCTGCAGTGAAATCCCATGCTAATGGGAAAAGACATCAGCTCCTCATATCTTCATAGAAGAAAAGTCCTGCAAACCTTCTTGACTATTTTGCCAGAGGTAATTCATCTAATATGTTTCATCGTCATCTCTTCTGCTGCATGTGACTACTAGTACTACATGCTTACCTACTCTAGATGATTCTGTCACTAAAAATAATGCTCAGCTAAAAGCTTAAGTGCTATAGGCATTAAAAATCGTACACAGTGATTATTTATTTAAATCATGTGAGAAAACTTGAGCGTTATTTAAACATGTTTCCAGACAGTAAAATAGCGAGCAACTTCTCATTTTGATGAAAAGAAAACAGAGTACCCGTTTTCAGAACTATGGCATATTTTTTTTGATATTTTGAAATAAAAAGCTAATAAAGAAGATGCATTCGTATTGCTTTTTGATGAAAACTTAAAACATCAAAAATCAGTGTAAGCAATTAGATTGCTTGATAAGATTTTGGAATGGTGGAAGGGTATCATCAATATGCTTCTCATCGAATTTCTTAGGACATGCCACTGCAGATGTACTTTTTGATAAAATTTCAGAAAAATGCATGGCATTGGGATTAAGCAAGCTCTTGCAGCTGCCTATGGATGGACCTAATCTTATCTAGAGTGTTTTTGGAAAATTTTCTGATTATATAAAAAGTAATGTGAATACAGAATCGATTTTCCTTGTAACACTTCCTCTGACAATAATCAGTTTCTTTTTTGAATAATTGCACAATTATAATTTTTATTTCATCTGCAACTATTGAAAATTTAAAATAAATATTTAAAAAAATGAATTTCAAGTGTTATGAATTTGTTTTGTATTGTTTGTGTAACTGTGTTTGTTCACAGTTTCTAATTAATATATTATGCATGTGAACTTTTTAATCATTAACATGGGGTTCTGTTTTAATCTCCCTAATTCTTTTTATAAAATCAAAGAAAAAAAAATGCACCCCAGAGACAAAATTTTTCACAATACAGTTAATAGCTAATAATATTTTTAATCTGAGATGTTTAATTATAAACATGTATTCTTTATATATGTAGTATGTGGGTGGTATTCTTTGTATATGGAGTATATTTATAAACATCTCAGATTAATAATATTATTAGCTATTAACTGTATTATCAAAAATTTTGTAAATGCAGTGGAGTTAAATTTAGTGATTAACAAATTGTGTTCCTCAGAAGATTACTTCTAAGTGACAATCTTTTTAAATAAATTGTATAAAATTTTTATTTAATCTAAATTTAAGTTTGAATGTTTTAATAAATTATTTTTAAAGTCTATCATTTTGTTTAGTATTGTTTTGTTTAATTGTGTGTATGGTTTCTAATGCCGATTCACATATACATGTTACGCATGTATGTGCAAATTTTTTAATCTTCAAGTTTTTTTTTTACATAAAATCTTCATAATCATCATTCTTTGAGGTTTGCAGATATTTAATACCCATTACTTTTAATATTTCTGTATTAAATACTTATTAATTGAAGAAAATTATGAATACATTATGCATCAGGCTGACCTAGTCAATTTTTTAAAATAGGCCTCATTATGGTAACACATTACGGTATTATGCACATATTTTTATTAAATGTTGAATAATATCTTTGAATACTATGGGTTTTCAATTAAACAGGTCAAAACACCGTTTTTAAGTGAAAAATACATTAACTTCAAGAAAGAATAAAATTGTAATGCATTTAGAACTTTTCATCTGCTCCTAGAAAAACTATATTGGATCTTGGGAAACTCCTTAAAAACTCCCAGAATTCCCATTTCGAAAAAGAGTATGAACCCTAAAAGCTTTAAGTCTTAAAAAGTTGTTAGAAAGGAAAAGACCATTTCTTTGAGAGGTTATAACTGAATTTGAAAAAAGAAAACAAATCCCGAGAAAAGTGTTTGCATTCTTTTTCTAGTTGAATTTTAAAAAAAGTATGGGCAACAAAGTAATATTTAAAGTTTGTAAATTTATGTTTTTTAAACAAAGTGAAGCAAGTGATATTTTTTAAAATATGATAATTTTTTTTAATTTAGAAAATTTCAAATATGTTTGAAACCTTGCACATGAATGTGTAAAAATAAGTTTGTTTTTAATTTCATTTTGTAATTTTAATCTTTGTGGTCTAACAGTGTTTTGACCTTTTGATTTTTGTATTTCTTTTAGAATGTAGGAGAGAAAATTATAAACTATTTGTTCTTATTATTTAATGCAAGTTTGAAAAAAAAATCTATCTTTAAGTTGTGGTTTTATTAATTTCTGCTTATAAATATTTTTGAGAATTTTTTAAAGAGAATATATATTAGACTGGACACACAGGCTCCATTAAATTACAAACTCATCTTAAGAATATGGTAGTGATAGCTTATATGATATAGAAAATTAGACTTATTTCATCATTGAATAGTTTTTATTCCTTGTAAGTAAAAAGTTGATACATTTTTTAAATTATTTAGAGCCCTGCAAAAAGGTGCAGCAAAGTTGAAAAGGATGATGAGATAATCCAAGTCAACTATCAGACTGTTGTAAGTATTTCAGATCTCTACTCAAGTAAATATGCATAAATCTTAACATAGTTTTTATGAATGACAGTAATGTTTAATGCTTTAACAGACTTGCCAACTTTTACGCTTTGTGCGTAAAATTTACGCATTTCGACTGCTGTTTATGCTTTTATGCATACAGCACCTTTTTTTACGCATTTCCTTATATTTTCTTCCTAACTTGTGTTTATTTCTTTAAAACAGAAATTGATATTAAAAAGAAATGTAGTAGGTTTTCAAATGAAATGATGTTCTATGTTTGGGCCTTTTTGCCTTTTCAATATGGATGTAAGTGCACTCATCGGCACCATGATCGACATCGCACATCCATGTTGATACAGTGCGCATCAAAATATTTTTCTTAGTTGCCACTGAGGCAAAGAAAAAAAACTTTTTCCAGATGTGACGCCGAGTATTTCTTAATTGGTTTACCCAGTCATGACGTCATAGAGTAGAGCGAATGGGAGAATCGCTTAGTAAGGAGTATGTCTTTCTCCTGTGACTTGGGCGTCTCACGTGGTGTTCGTTCTTCGTTATCAGCGCGCGCCCGCTTTGCGGTTAAGAGACATTGGTAGTCGGTAGTATGAGCATACTTCGATTGATTTTCTGAGGATTATTTTCGATAAATGGCCACTAGAACAGCATAACTTATTAAAAAAAGTTATAGCAAAAAATGGGTGTATAGTATCATATGTCAAAGGAGCGAAATTTGCTTATTGTAACGTGTGCCGGAGTGATTTCACCTTTTCTCACGGAGAAAAGTATGACATTTCTCGCCACGTGAGTTCGTCAAAACACAGTGAAAATGTGAAACGTGCTAACAGCAGAAAAAGTCTACAAACATATTTCAAAGAGGACGGACAGTCCAGTGGCAGATTAATGCAAGTTTCTTGGGGGTGGGGGGGAGCGGTTAGAAGATTGACATATACATCTATTTTATGGAAGCAATTTAGGATCTTTTACATTAATTTCTTTTTCTCGGGGGGCGGTCGACCCCTCCCCCCCTTAATCCGCCCTTGGGACAGTCGGACGTTATTCATGCAGAACTGTTATTTACATCTTTCTTGATCGAACACAATGTTCCTATTTCAGCAGCTGACCATGCTGAATGTGAGAGGGTTTTCAGTATTATTCGAAAAAACAGAATTGAATTCAGGTGCAACTTGTTTAATAAGATTTTGAAAAGCCAACAGCGAAAAATCTTGCTTCCAAAAAACTTTTACTTAAGATTTTCTGAATAAAGGCAAAAAAGCTACTGCTGCTTCTTTGAAGTCAGCACAGTCAAAATGAGAGTTTTTTCAAGTCAGTTAAGTGATTATAATTAATAAATTGGGCTCAGGTACGGCAGACGCCCTGCGGCGCCAAGTAAGGCGATAAGAGATACGATGTGTAGGCATCGTTACCTGTATGGTAACCCAGCCGAACCTGTTTCCTTTGGCGTCCGCGCCAAGTGCGATAAATGCGAACAATTGAAATAGAATGTGTTCACGTTCGTGCAGAAGGGAATTTGAAGGGATATTGTTTGTTATTAGCAGACGGGCGATAAACAGAGAGCACTTAAGACAGGAAACGCGCGCGCATTTAAAGCCATGTTTTGAGCAGACAGGACAAGGATATAAGCGTGCGTGTGAAGAATAGTAAAATGTCATTAAAAGATAGTTGTGTAAAATCGAATACACAAATGGATTTTTTTTTGTTTCATTTATACAGAGATAAACTTTTTTATTATTATTATTTAACTATCATTATTAATACAAAATATTTATTATTATAAAACAAATAAAATTTAATTTTTAAAAATGAAATAATTCGGAAAATGTGTTACACGGAGAGATTATATTGTATGGAAATTCCGAAGAACCACAACATTTTATTGTTGAAGAGGGAATTTTCGTTGTAACGAATTTCGTTTTAGAGAGTTTTTACTGTTTTTATTGCGAATGGATCACACAAAAAACGTCTGAACGAATTACGGTATATGTATAGTAATTAAATTATTTGTTTATTTATTTATTTTTTGCGTTTGGAGACAGTTACTACAATATTTGCGAACTATTTTGAATGTCCCTCCCCCCTCCAAAAACAAAAACGATTTGTGTGATATTCATCAATTTTAGTCTACATTACTCAGAAATAATATACCTTTCTACATGTGAAAAATCTTTAGATCGGTTCACTAATTGCCG
>JAWZYV010016400.1:0-39823 GCA_038373885.1 Cheiracanthium punctorium
GCCATGACAGAAATTGAGTACTTAGGGGTGCATTGTTAGTCGAGAAGGTATCAAACCTGGGCCAAGAAAGCTGGCTGCCGTTGCAGAATTTCCTGTTCCAAAATCCAAGGATGAACTCTGCCGATTTTTGGGTTTAACTAGTTTTTTTTTTGCCGTTTTATTGAGAGATATGCCACAATTGCTACTCCATTGACTTGTTTACTAAAGAAGGATCAACCATTTATTTGTAACACTGAACATCAAGATGTATTTGAAAGACTACGTCGCATTTTAATATCAGAACCTGATCGATTGTTTTACGGGCCCCTTTACGAAACACTTTCTATTAAAATAATACAATAACAAAAATACGATTGATTGAAACGACCCTTAACTAAACACTATGTATAACTGTTCCTTCACAAAACTCATAGCAACGCAATCAGACATTTATTGTAAATGAAACCCGATAACATTTTCTTTTAAAAATAAGTTACTTTTTTCCTAATTGAGATGCTTATCAAAATCAGACAATGACAGTCATCCCTTTTTCATTTCATCCGTTTTCTTTCGTTCGCGTAACTCAAAAAGAGGCACCTCTGGAATGTTTATTTTCACCTAATGTAGCAATAAAAAACTGCAATCTCTGGAACATAACACTTTCAGTTGGGGGTTAGAAAGGGATTCAAAATAACTTCATCGTCGATCCTATAATGTGGGTGTTATATTTGATAATTATTTCACAATCATAATTCTAGACTTCAGCTTTTTAGTGAAAACTGTCAGTATAAATAATGGCAGCTTCTGTAGTTTATAACTGGCTGTTTTGTGCACTTGCAAGTTTTTGTTTTTAATGATTGCTTAGTATAATCATTATCTGGCCTTCCTACTTCAAATTATGTATAGTTATTAAAGATATTTATTAAGCATTAGAGAATTACAGATTCATTTAGAAATGAAAAGCGCCCCTTTGCGTGTTAAATAGCGCGACTTCATGACGTCCATTGATCTGAATTTATGTGTCGGACTATAAGAAATGAACGCTTAGGAAATAAACTTCAATCATTTTGAGATTGCACCAAACCAGTTCTGAATATTTTCCATATGGTACACAGAATTGCCTTTTTGCGAGAACAAAGTATCCCTATTTTTAAATCTCCCGCAGCTGCATTTGCGTACTCCGTTGGTCTTTATTCATGACGAGCATTGTTAATTTTACGCGACGGACAGCTGTCATCAACTTTATGTGGGCCCAAAGCCTTATGCCAGAATAAATATTGAAATATTTATTTATTTTATTTTTTTGGTATTAATAGATTACAAGAAAAGTATTTATCAATGAATGCTCACCACTCTTCGGATTTTTGTTCTCAGAAAGAGATATCCCTTTCAAAAACAAACAAGTGCAGGTGTCGGCTTCAAACCACTATCTTACGCATTGTCATAATCCTAGTTTGCAAATTTCCAGAACAGATGATTACTTTTGCTAATTAGTCAAATGGTACTAATACCCTTTATCAATGATCCAGCTCCCCACCCCCCCTCCCCGCCATGCCGACATCGATCTTTGAGTTTAGTTGACTCTTGTCAACAACATCTGTTTTAACGTCCCATTTCTGTTTTACTTTCAATTCATAAATACTTTGTGATAAAAAGGAAAGAGAGTGCGGAAATAAACTGTGGCGACTGGTACATAAATTTTCAGTCTTCACTTTCAAAAATACAGTCGCCACGAGGCGAGTGGCGACCGTTAATTTTGACCTTTAATAAGAGCTAATAAATGGCATATTATATTGTATAAAATGCAATAACGGTGTGTATAAGAAGTTATTTGTAATGTGTAGATCTATGAGAAAATATCTTGCTTTGCGCTTCCATGATTTTTCAGGACATTTTGGGGTTCATAAGGTGACTAAATTAATAACTCGGCAGTTCTGGTTTCCTCGCATGGCAGAATATATCAAGAATCACATAAGGCAATGTGTTACGTGTGCTTTCGTGAAAGTTCCTGCCGGAAAGGTTCAAGGAAAATTGAATCCAATTCTACCAGGTAAACGACTGTTTGACATTGTCCATATGGATTTTCTGGGGCCTTTTGTCACAAGTTCATCTCGCAATACAGAACTGTTAGTATTCATAGATAATGTAACAAAATTTATTCGTTGAAGACCCTGTGTAAGTTGTTCAAACAAATGTGTGTTAAAAAACTTGGGAGACATTTTTTTTTTTTTTTAGAAAGTGATTATATCAACCTTTCAAGTGTATTAGGCAAGTTGGAATGTTTAGGCTGATTAATTTTTACCAACTATGCGAAAAATTCCAGAGCTGGGAGTCGAATCCAGGACTACTGCTTAACGTGCGGGTGCTCTACCACTGAGCTACTCTGGGACGATTCCCAGATGAAATTTCTTGCTTTAGAACCGTTGGCATTTTAAGCGGTAGTCTGGGTTCGACCCCCAGCTTTGGAAATAATCACTTTCTAAAAAAAGATATGTATAACTTCCGTGGCGTAACGGAGTTGTCGCGAATTAATTGTTTCATCCGTTCTGTGGTTTGCAGAAGAAGATGATAAAATGCCAACAGTTCTAAAGTGAGAAATTTCATCTGGGAATCGTCCCAGAGTAGCTCAGTGGTAGAGCACCCGCACGTTAAGCGGTAGTTCTGGGTTTGACCCCCAGCTCTGGAATTTTTTGCATAGTTGGTAAAAATTAATCAGCCTAAACACTCCAACTTGCCTAATACACTTGGAAGACTTCATCAATGATTTTGGAAGTCCTAATAGAGTTGTAACTGATCGAGGAACATGCTTTACATCTACTGCATTTAAAGAGTTTTGTTTAAAGTATGGTATTAAGCATACTTTAAACTGTAGTCAAAGACCAGCTGCCAATGGGCAAGTTGAGAGAATTAACTGCATTCTTTTACCCATGATTTCTTCGAGCATACGAACTGAGTCACAAAAAGATTGGGATAAGTGCTACCCGAAATACAGAGATGCATCAATTGGGCTCCTAGCAAATCTACAGGCAAACCACCTTTCGAGCTTTTGTACAGTTATAAGCCTACTAAATTGGATCAATTTCCAAAGGAATTACTACCATCTAATGAATATACAGCACCTGAATTACTTCGTAAAGAAGCACAGGAAAACATTTTGAAAGCTCAAGATAAAATGAAGGTTTTTTTTTATAAACGTCATTGTATTGCTGATAAATATTCTGTTGGCAATGTTGTTGTTGTTAAACGGTTACCGGAAGCTACAGGAAATAGTACCAAATCAGAAGCGTGACATTAATGACCCCTTGTAGTGATGAATGTACTTCCAGCAGATGTATATCAAGTGACCGATTTCAGAAAAATTGGACAAGGATGTTCAAGACGTCCTTACACCACAACTGCTCATGCATCTCAAATGAAACTGCTTCATATCACTAATGACGATGAAAACTTTAAGTACTGTGAAGGTATCAATACCAGTGAAAAAGATGCCAATGCCAGTGAAATTGATGTTGATGGCAGTAAAACTCCCAACGCCCCACATATTGTACCAGATACTATTATTTCACAGCAGGATTCAAGCAATGAGAAAACTTCCGTAAACGAACCAAGAAAATGCCTGGTTTATCTCAAGGATTATGTGCTTTAAATGAACTAAGTTGATGAAGTTTTCAAAATTCATGTCCGAGGGCATCCATTTATTAGAATGGCCGAATGTAAGGAAACAGGAAACACAGAATCACTAGATTATCACGGGACTATAAGTTTGGCAACACATATGACTATTATTCTAAATTGTTATAAAATTTAGTTTTCGATATATTTTTTCTACGGATGTGTTAAAGGAATAAAAGTTCATTTTGGATCTTGTTGTTATTGCATGTGTTACTTGAATGCAATAATTAAAAGGAATAAGATATTAAGTCAGAAATTAGATGTAACATCTTCCCAGATGCTTGACCAATGATAACCTCTTTTGTGCTGGTGGGAATTTAGTACAGTGGATTTGCCTTGTGATGGGGCTGCTTTGTGATATTGATAGCCAAATAATTGGAAAGAGAAATGAGTCTTGGAGCAATACATGCGGAGAATAGTGAAATGGCCCCTCTAGCCTTTTCCTCCGCTATCATTTTACGTTTGTCCCAGTATAGTAGCATAGAAAAATTCAAAGAGATCGGTCCGTTTTCCGATTGCGCATATGCGACATTGGGCTGATAAGAGTGGAATCATTGCATCATGCATGTGCGACACTGGTCGCAAACGGGTTAAATGTGGGGGCACAAGGACTCAAACTAATCAGGGACCCTGCGACAACTTTAAATACGCCATATTTTCCTTGGGAAATTTGCCAATAGCAGAGATATTTGCTTTTATACAAAAAAATTACACAGAAATTTCATCTTTCACATTTCTACATTCATCTGCAATTTGCTGCACTTGGTATCTGCTGAATATTGTAGCAGTAGAAGGAATTCTACGCAGGCAGTTTGATAAGCCTACAAAAAGCCTAATTGATGGATCCACTATACTGCCTCCGTTCTTACTGTGGATAGCATGGCACGTCTCCCGATTTGGGGAAAATTTCGTAAGCAGGTGTCCTCGCCAAGTGCCGTTGTGTCGCCAAATTTGAAGTTCGTTGAACAGTTTGTTTACGATAGTGATAGTTTCAGATATCTGTTGCAATCTGTGTTTGGAGTTGTTAACTGGTGCTATAGTTTGATGAAAACACTCGGTGTGTTCATTAAACGATACCAGGATGTTTGGTAAAGGAATTTTGTGATTGGTTTAGGCAATTTAACTGTAATCGGTAAACCGAAGTTATGTAAGAACAAGAATTTGAAATCGATTCGTTAGTCAGTTCTTTTTTTGTGTTATTGTAGTTTGGTGTGTGGTTAGTTGTTCCGGAGATATAAGGTGTATTTTCGTTATTTGGAAATGTGTTCTGTTGATTAAAGATGTACTGAATATTATGTTATTGTTTAAAAAGGAAGTGTGTGTTTATTTGGAGGAGGGTGTGAATATAAAGTTAAATAAAAGGAAGCATTTTGGTGTTATGTTATTAGCTGGTGTGCATTATGGATATTTTTGAAGAGTTTCTTAAAATAAAGGTAAGTGTTTTTTTTAAAAGAATTTTTGCAATTGCTTAAGGTTTTCAATGTGAATTGTAAATGGATATTTGATGTTGTTATGTTTTCATAAGTGCTGTAGTGACTTTATATGAGGTGTATAACTAGGTTGTTTAATCCACCGATGTTTTTTTGAGTTGAAAACGGGCCAGTGTTTGCCCAGTTTACATTAGCTGTACAACTAGGTTGCTGAATCCACTGAGGTTTTTTTAGTTAAAAAACGGTCCACTGGATGCCTAGTTTACATAGCTGTACAACTAGGTTGCTGAATCCACTGAGGTTTTTTAGTTAAAAGCGGTCCACTGGTTGCCTAGTTTACATAACTGTACAACTAGATTGCTTAATATACTGAAATTTTTTTAGTAAAAAGCAGTTTACTCTTTGCTGATTTTGAACTGATTGTTACTGAAATTGCTGACGTTTTTTAGTGTTAAGTATGGGCTGTGTATTTTGTTTTATTGTTTTTTTTAGTGGAATATCTGTGCAATTTTAATGTGTTAAAATGCTTTGACTTTGTTGACAGTGCTCACTGTGTTGTATTATTTTATCGTATTCTAAAATGGTATTTCACACTTGAAAAATTTGGCGACCAAAAAAAAGCACCAAGTAGCGGGTGTTGGCGACAAAAAAAAGTCACCAAAAATAGATGACACCTGCTTACGAAATTATTCCCTCAGATTTTTTTGTCTGGTAACACTAAAGACACAGGTGTATGTGTATATACGCAATTTATTATGAGTTCAGTAGGTGGTAGAAATGTTTGGAATTTGAAATTTTTTCGTGTTACGAATGGGAAAGGAATGAAATATGTTATTGTGTGGAAAGGAAATGTGTGTGTTTATTAGAAATGTGGTGTGAATATAAAACTAAACAAAAGAAAGCATGTTGGTTTTACCGGTGGGCGAAAGAGTGTTAGGGGCATTTACGGTGAATTAAAAAATAAAAGTTAGTGCTTTTTTTAATTAATCTTTGCATTCTTTAAAGTTTTCAATGTGAATTTTAAACCGATATTTGTTTTTTTTTTGTTTTGTTTTTTTGTTAATGTTATTTATGTTACTGTAATCAAGCGGATTTTAGATTAGCTGTATAGCTAGGTTACTAAATTCCCCGAAGTTTTTTTAAGTTAAATACGGGCCAGTGTTTCCCCAGTTTACAGCAGCTGTACAACTAGGTTGCTTAATCCACCGTAGTTTTTTTAGTTAAAAACGGGCCAGTGTTGCCCAGTGTACAGTAGCTGTACAATTAGGTCGCGTAATACACCGAATTTCTTTTAGATTAAATATGAACCGTTAGTTGAAGATTTTTGAATTATTTTGTAGTGAGTTTGATATTTCTATCTGTTTTTGTTAGTGTAATTTTCTGCAATTTTAATTTGTTAAAATTTTTTAGTTTGCTTTGTTGATCATGCAAAATGGTTGGCGAGCGACTGCCGCCTTGGGGCTGACACCGTTTCGGTCGATTTTATCAATATATTAATTATATTAAGTATAATATAATTAATCTATTAACTTACCATTCTACTATCCTTCGTTAAGAACAAACCAAATCCAAGAAGAACTGTGACGTATCTTAGCAACGAAAAACGAACATTGTTGTTGCCAATGGCCTGGCCAGTGTTGCCAATCGCAAGTCCACTTTTTACACTAAAGTCAAACCATGGCTCCCAGAGATAGGCTGTCCTAAAAGCTCCGTTTTTGCGTATGTGCAAAGTTTCTCTTCTTCGCCTATTTGGCGTTACTACATGACCCTATCACTGTTTTGCCTACTCTGCCACAGAAAAAGTGGCTTCAATCAAAGTTTAAAAATGTTTCCAGGCTGAGAAAGAAAGAAAAAATTCTTTAATGTGCTACTTAAATATGCTTCTCTGCCTGCTGGGGAGACGTTAGATGCAACTCCGGAGAAGGAAGAGAGTTTTTCTCTGCGCTTTATCACTCGCGCCAAAGGCGATACTTTGGGTCGGGCTAGTTAGATCGGGGCCTTCGCAATTAGTAACTAGCAATTAGTTGCTTAGCGATGGCCCCGGTTAGAGCAAAGCAAATACTAGGGACCTATAAATAAGGCGACCATATTTCTGAACAGTATTTGTGGACAAATCAAGCATTGTTCTCGAATCCAAGGATTTTTTTTTTTTTTTCCTGAAAGCTTCATTGTTGCACTATGTATTAATTTTGGAAATCGTAGTTTTATCTTTTTTTATCGATATAATACTCCTTATTTATAGTTCTCTTTAGAACCAGAACACTAAACAAGCTATTAAAAACTGGTAATTTTTATATGACTTTTATATTTAATTCAGGAAATTATACAAAATTACAGCATGTGCATAATTTCAATGGCTTTCTGTGGCACTTACTTATGTGTAAGCAGTACAACAGTTGTACTAGACTAATTTAACTATGTTTTCTTTATTCTGTTTCAGTATCAGTCTTGGTTCATCAGTTTATATAACATTCAATTTGACCAAAAAAAATATTGAGTTCACTAAAATAAAATTACTATTTGTTTATGTAATGGCCACTAGATGGCAGCATCACTTTGGGGAATTAAAATGCATTTAATTTATTCGAAATTCTTATGAATATTTTCTTTATTAAACATTTATTTAATGAAAACCAATTCAAAATATATCTTTCTAAATTTAATTAGAGCTTACTTTAAAATATTAAAGGCAAGCAATTCTTACATTGCTCTTTCTGGAGCATATACTACTACTTAAACTCTTAAAGCTTAAATATTGTTGCATAAAATGGTTTTGTTTAAAAGTTAATTATATTTATAATGTCTTTTTGTTTATTTTTCTTAATTAGGACATTACTCTTCTAGAGCAGTGGAGGAAAGCAGTTCCTAGAAGTGATAGTTTTACAACCTACAAGTGATATGCCAGCTTCATTTTCATGAAGAAAACATAGAAAGAGTATACAAAAAAAAGTTGTTTGATGAAAATTACTAATTTAATATTATATTTTTCATGAATCTTTTAAGTATATTTTAACATGTTAGTTTGTATATTTTTTGTTTAAATTGTACAAGTGCATGGGTTCTATATAACCAGAATTTACTAATATGTTTGTACGTTTTTATGCCCTGCCTCTTACTTAACAGGTTTGTATTAGTTTTCTTTTATACAAATGCATGGGTTATATATAACCAGGAAAAAATTATCAATTTATTGTTATACTTTAAATGAATATTTTAAGTTTTATTTCAACATGTTTATATAATTTTTGTTTAAATTGTACAACTGCATGGGTTACACATATAACCAGGAGAAAATTACTAATTTAATATTATATTTTTCATGAATCTTTTAAGTATATTTTAACATGTTTGTATATTTTTTGTTTAAATTGTACAAGTGCATGGATTCTTATATAACCAGAAGAAATTTACTAATATGTTTTTACGTTTTTATGCTTTGCCACTTATTTAACAGGTTTGTATAAGTTTTCTTTATTATTATACAAATGCATGGGTTATATATAACCAGGAGAAAATTATCAAATTATTGTTATACTTTTAATGAATATTTCAAGTTTTCAGAGTGGCTATTCGGATCGGCCGGTGCGGATAGCTTACAGGCTATTCGGCCCGTTCTGTAGTGCTGCCATCTATATTTAAATGTTCGTACTAATAATTCACTAATTTATTTAAAATTGTATGTTTACTTAGACCAAAGAAAACGAATTTCGTCCGTAATTTCTATTTTTAAAATTTATATTTAAGCTTTGGTCTGAAATGAGTAAGCTTTTAATATGAGGTATAAAACTACAAAAATTTAAATTCCCGGTAATGAAATTCAGTGTACGCTTTACAATAAAGGCAATCGTAAGTTTCCGAAAGGTTGACGACTGGAAATAGAATTGCATGAAAATTCTTTTATACATATTTAATGTATTCATGACGTTATTTTATACGTATGTAAAATTATCACATGAAACAAACAATTTTGCAAATTTTTATACAATTCCAATTTTAACGATCATTAAATTCATCGGAAATAATCCTCGCTTGTTAACTTTGCTTATTATTTTTTTAATGAATTTTACATATATTTTTATGTAAACTATTATTTTTTTAAACATACTTCAAGTTTGCAATATATGTAAAGCTTTGGTTTAATAAAATTTAATTAACTTTTACATAAGGGATGAGGGCTCCTCACGTCGTGTTCGTTTTCTTAAAATAAATTTAATGAGGCAAACAAATACAATTCTAAAGATGTAGTATCTCACGAAAGCAGGGCCCGATTATGAGCATCAGGGGCCTGGGGCATTGATGGATTTGGGAGCCCCATCTATGAAATTTGTTTTACTTTACATAAATTTTGATATAAAAAAGAATATTTCAGAACAACATTTGAAATTGGGGCCCTGGGCAAAGTCCCTATTTGTCCATTCGATAATAAAGCCCTGCACGAAAGTAACATAAATATAATAAAGTCAATAAAAAACACAGAAATATTATATTCTGCTCCATATATTCAACTTTTTCAACCAATCATGCAATTAAACAGGTTTAGCTTTTCGAAGAATAATTCTTTTATTTTATTTATTATTTCTCCCCCCCCCCTTCTTTACGCGAAACATTGGAAAGAGAAATTCTAAAATGAAAGCAATATAAATTAGTTTATTTATTAATAGGTATTTCATTTAATTTTTTGTAACCATGTCCATGTATAAATGTTTTTGGAGTGCTGTAACATAGCTCAAATATAATTTTCACAGTGACCTTTTGTGTGCTAAGCAGATAATATTTTTGCACTTATTTAATTGAACAAACTAGTGTCAGGTTTAACAATATAAAAAAATCTGGAGTGACTCCACTCGACTTTCCAAACACTTACGATTAAGATCATTACCAAGCATTTTAATAAATTTTAATCGATGAATAATTCAAACATATATACCAAATTGAAGCTCAATGGAATGCGCCGTTTAAACGCTAGCGCACTTTCAAGAATTTCCCTCCATAGGCCATAATGTAAAAGAAATCTTCGTCGTAGCCCTGTAGAAAAACTGTAAGTCCTATGCGTACCAAACTCAATACCGGTCTTGCGACGGTGGTTTGCAACATATATACCCAATTAGAGCTCAATCCAATGTCCCGTTTAGGAGCTATCGTGTTCACTCACATACACACACACATACATACATACATACACCTCGTAAAAATAGCATAAATGAATTCAGAAGACCTCAAAACGTGTCACCAAAATCTCGAAGTCGAATTTTTACTTTCCGAACATGTACCCCTCCAAAAAAAGTATTCGAGCAAGAGAGAAATTTCCTACGTTGGTTTCGTATATTAAAAATTATTTTTCATAGAATATGAATTAGGATATGTATAAATGCGACATTTCGTATTTCCGTAAAGTTGTGCATTTTTCAAAAACTCAATTATTATTCGTAAATCTAATATAGGAAATTTCTCTCTTGCTCGAATACCTTTTTCGGAGGGTGTACCATGTAAGGAAAGTATTTTAATCATTTTCGAGAAAAAAATCGAATTCGAGATTTCGGTGTATTTACACGTTTTGAGGTCTTCTGAATTCATTTATGCTATTTTTACGAGATGTGTGTGTGTGGGGGGGGGGGGGGCGCCGGCAGAATATTTCCCAGGGGGGGGGGCAAAGACTACTCCAGGGGGAAGCAAAGACTACTCAAGGGGGGGGGTAAAGATTACTTCAACGTATGGTTACCATGTTGGAAAGAGCAAAAAGCAGGGGAAAACACTGCATACAAAAATCCAGGGGGGGGCATTTACCCCCCTTGCCCTATGCTGCCGGCGCCCTGTTTGTGTGTATGTGAGTGAACACGATAGCTCCTTAACGGGGCATTCGATTGAGCTCAAATTCGGTGTATATGTTATAAACCACCGTCGCAAGACCGGTATTGATTTTGGCGTGTATAGGACTTTTAGTTTTTCTACAGGACTACGACAAAGATTTCTTTTACATTATGGGAGGAAATTCTTGAAAGTGCGCTAGCGTTTAAACGGTACATTCGATTGAGCTCAAATTCGGATACATGTTATAAACCACTATCGTAAGACCGGTATTGATTTTGGTGTGTATAGGACTTAGTTTTTCTACTGGGCTACGACAAAGATTTCTTTTACATTATGGCCTATGGGGAGAAATTCTTGAAAGTGCGCTTAGCGTTTAAACGGTGCATTCGATTGAGTTTCCATTTGGTATGTATGTTTGAATTATTCATCAATTAAAATTTATTTAAATGCTTGGTAATGATCTTAATCATAAGTGTTCGGAAAATTGAGTGGAGTCACTCCAGATTTTTTCATGATTACAATACTTTCCTTATATGGTACATGTTCGAAAAGTAAAAACTGTCAGGTCATAAAATGAATGATTTTTAATTTTAAATAGTTATAAGCATAGTACATTTAAGATTTTAAATTTTCCTTTTGCATTGCGCTAGTTACAAGTACAGTTGCACACATTTAAGTAAATTTTAAAAATGATTCCCCTAATACAACACATTCTCATAACATTTTTCTTTTTTAAGTTTTATGAGCACTTTGTCCTATGGCGTGAAATGGTAAAATGAGTAAGTATTCTTATAGATAAATTGTCATATATAAAGAATATTAAGCAAAATACTAAATAAACAATGACGTTATTTTATATATTTTGCAGCACTTATATTTAAGTAATAAGCATTTCATTTGTTCTATTCATACATTTAAAACATCGAAAATTGGTTCTCAGAATTCAGTATCATCAGTATTGTCACCAGTCATTCAAGGATTCTGACCTACCGTGCGGCTGTCGATCTGGAGCTTTGGTCGGTTTTCTCTAGATGTCACGTGAATAAGCGTTTGAACCCCTTAGAAAGTTTGCCGCCTGAGACATCCCTTAGACAGATTATCCCAAGTGTAGTGTTTGCCTTAAATACACAATGCAATACAATGTATCCATTCATTTTACTATCAAATGACCAAAGAGAATATGGCACTGCGAAATATTCATAAAAGTACTGTATGATCTGTTTTGCAGAAATGTTATCGGTTATGTACTAGTAGAGTTCAGCCATTATAAGAACGGACTAAGGTATCCTCCTCCATTTTTCCAAGCACATATACTTCTTCAGAAAAAAAAAGGTACTATACAATTACCAATATATCAAATTAACTATATTGTTTTACTAAACAAGAACAAGGGTCGCTGATCATACTGCAATACAATAAAATAAAAGGCAAGTCGTTTCGAAATAGTACCCTACACTTTTGAGTACCATCTCTTATCTTCCATATGACAGTAAATCAACATTAAATGAGTACTAATGAATTGAAAGTTTAAATTTTATTAAAATGTAAATATGCAACCATAGGAAGTCGGGAAAAAACGCACAATATTGAAGGGGTTATTTTTTTAGATGAGCGGGGGGGGGGGCGTGAAATAAAAAAATGTAAGGCAGGAGTGGGCACACGAAAGGGCGCAAACAGAAGTACTTTCATGTATTTTGTATTTATCTCCATTGAAAATTGGCATTCAGGTAATTTTCAAGGACAGTTGTCTGATTTATAAGTGCACAGTAGCCCCATTGCCCCCTAGGTTTTGGTGAAGTGAAATTTTTTTAAGCATTTGAATTTTTTTGTATCCGTTTTGCAGTAAAATGTTTCATACTCTGAAAGCCCCCCCCCAGTAGAAACATTAGTATTTTCACTTAAATCCTGGTTTCAAATCAAATTTGTAGAAGAGTGGGGTGAAGGCGCTTTTTCCAGCTTCACATTAAAAACATAAAGAATGTAGGAAAAACTCTAACGGAAAAAACGCCAACCAGAAAAAAAAACTAATCCTCCCTTCACCCCCCCCCCCTTTAAACCAATAATTTTTACTTAAATATTGTACATGAACTTATTTCGTTGTTCAGTAAATATGATAATATATTTAATCAAATATTGGCTTGCCCCCAAATTCTTTTGTTTTTGAGTAAAGGAGGTGCTTTTGTAATTTCAGAGCATTCAATTTTAATCTATTATCATATTAATCACAAAAATTTAAAACCAAGCCACATGTCAATATCATGAAGGTCATAAAAGGGAGGAAAGGAGGGGAGGGAAATCTTCCCTTCTTTTTCCTGGAAAAAAGGAAAGATTCCTCCAACAAAAGATACTATGACCGTCGGAAATAGTGTACGGTAGAAAACAAGCAATTTTTTTTAGGTTGATTCCTGTTCAACTCACAAAATACATGTACTGTACAAACATTTGACATTTAAGAATATTATACCCAGTAAAAACATTTAAAAGCTATGTGATAATAAATATTTTATCACATTTTTTATATCAGCTATTCTATCTAGAAAGATACATCCTTTTATTGAGATTTTTTTAAACAAAATATTCAAAATTATATAAATGAAAATTTTTAAAAGCTGAATAGAAACTGAATTGACTTCAAACGATTTATTTAAATTTTAATGAAACTTAAAATCATAATAATTTCATTTTTTTTCTCTAAAATATTTAAATCATTTTTATTTCCTAGTTTTTTGGAACTTCTAAATAGTGATGAATTATATATAAATGACAATAAAACATTCAAACTAATATCAAAATATTCAGAAGCCATGTGCCTCAGATTAACTAAAGTCTTAAAGGTAATATGATATATTCTCTTGAAAATAATAAAATAAAGAAATAATTTAATTACTGAATTATTAATTTAATTAACTGATTGTTCAATTTGTGTGTATTCTTAGGACAAAGTCCTAGTCATTCGGTAACAAATTATAACATTTTCGAAAATTTTAAATACCATCTCTCACCTAACAGGCAATCCTAAAAAAAGAATATAAGACTCTACAGATTTAACATGCACGTTCTCTGTAATATATTACCACCTTTAGTCTGATTCGTAATCAGTTATGGATTATTATTACTGGTTTTCTTTTTATAAGTGCAAGAGTTTACTCTGATTCATGGTAATTTATCATTTAACTCTTTGGTTTTAAATAATAATTCTTAAAAATAAAGGATTTATAAGTATACCGTTACCGGGTGATTCAAAATAGATGTTAAGGCAATTATTTTTTAAACCGTAAGTGATCGAAACATACTTCCAATTAGAAAAGTTCGTCAAATTAAGACTAGCTTTCAGATATGGCATTTTTTTACTAGGGGTTGTGTGCATTTAAAATACGAAATTTAGTTTTTATACGGTCCCTCTTTCTTACCCTTTATATTTAGAAGAATGTTGCTCTTTGTCTAAGAAAATTAATGAAACAAATCCCGTGTCTCTAAGTGAAATAGTTAGCGAGAAAATTAATTTTGGAAATGATGACTTATACCACTTTACCTACGGTGTTGGCGTCAGTTTTAATATAAATTTTAAAAATAGAAATTGCGGACGAAATTTGTTTTCTTTGCTCTAAATAAACATACAATTTTAAATAAATTATTGGTGATTTTAAATAAATTATTGGTGAGTACGGACATTTAAATATAGATGGCAGCACTATAGAACGGGCCGAATAGCCTGTAAGCTATCCGCACCGGTCGGTCCGGATAGCAACTGCCTCAAGTTTTATTTTAACATGTTTATATAATTTTTGTTTAAATTGTACAACTGCATGGGTTACACATATAACCAGGAGAAAATTACTGATTTAATATATTTTTCATGAATGTTTTAAGTATATTTTAACATGTTTGTATAATTTTTGTTTAAATTACACAACTGCATGAGTTACACATATAACCAGGAGAAAAATACTGATTTTTTTTTTTTTCAAATGTATTTTTTAAGTTCTGCCAATTTTTAACAGGTTTGTATGAGTTTTGTTTATAATTATACAAATGTATGGGTTTCCAACTGGCAGCCCTCGAAGCCTTTTTGTGTGGCCCGCGAAGCTTTCTGCAAAAATAATTTTGCAACTTCAAATTAGATGCTCTGATTTCAGAAACAGAAGTTTTTATGAAAATCCATGTTATTTCAAACACTTTTCATTTGCAAATAAATTTGATTTTTCTAGGTTTCCATGAAATTTAGTGCATATAATTAGTTTATTTTTTCCCATGAATCACTATTTAAAATCTGTTTACATAGAATATGTTCACTAAAGGAAAAATTTCTCTCGAGTCCGAGCCTAGTTTGTCTCATCTCTAGTAAACATCCCTTCTTTAGGAGTTGCAGCAAACAGATCCCAATTCTCATTGAACATTTTGTGTGCTTTCATGTTATTTTTTTTTCCCTCTTGTCATTTTAAAGTTTTCATTTAAATTTTAGTCATTATGCCGTTTTATATTGTATAGTAGTTAGCACATCACTCTCTCTGGTTGTGGCTTGGGTTTGGTTGTTATTTCCTCTGTCTCATCATGATGGCAACGTTCAAAATTATCCATTTTTTATTTTATTTTTTTATCAGAATTTAATCCTTGTTTTTGTTTTTTATAATTTGATGGAAGTTAGCTAATTTTTGATCAATGTACTTAATCTCCCAAAAAACTAAAATAACATGACTTAGAACATGATTATGTTGTGGACCACCATTAGACAAGTGTATTCAATTGTGGCCTGTGAACATTTTTTAAGTTGGGAACCCCTGTGTTATATATAACTAACAGAAAATTAATTTATTTTTTTCTTTGTATGAATGTTTCAGTTTTGCCTCTTATTTAACAGATAAGTTGTTGAGTGCAGCCAAAGGAATCTTTTGTAGAATATTCTGTTAAATACGAGCGTTACCTAACAAATGATATAATTTTTGTTTTGCATTGCATAATTGTGTGAATTTTAAATAACAGAAAATTGCTACGATAGATTATTGAAGATTTGATGAATATTAGATTATCCATACTTGCTTAATATGTAATGTCTTTATGCAGGATAATTACTATTACATGTGTTTGGAAGATACAAGGTAGGGTACCTTCCAAGGTATTACTGAGGTTGTAACATACTCTGAGTGAGTTTATATTCTTTAATTTTACAACATAATTTTAACTCTGTGTCTATTTTTATTAATTTAATCAAAATAATTCTAATGTATGATCCAATTTCACAATGCTTTTTTTTCTGCATTTTTCCTTTTCCTACTAATTTTCTACTTTGTGCTTTAAAATTAGTTTTCTATTAGCTTATATTTCTTTTTGTTTTGGAACTTTTTTTTTTGTTGCTATAACGGAAATCATTTTAAAAAACATGTTTTTTAATGAACTTATTAGAAGAAATAATATCTGTTAATTAATTAATATACAATTTTTGATTTCTTTCTTCTCATTTACATATTTTGTTCTTTTTTCAATGCCTGATGAATGCTAGTTCAGTGTTGCTGTATATTTGAAAGCAGCAGCATATGTGCTTGCATTTTTCTGGCTAATAAAATAGGATGAAGAATTCTGCATCAGAATTTACAAGATCATGTGTGCAGAGCTTTCAGGCTGCTGTGTTTTAAGTACAGGTGAAGTTATTTGATTTATTGAATTTGAATTTTAAAAGATAAATGGCATCTAGCTATACTAGTTTAGAAGAACCACATTGAAAATTATTGAAGTACATTAAGTCCTACTTTATTAAAGAGATGTCTTCCAACATTTTGTCTTTCCTGGGTTTCATTGAAACAATGGAGTATTGTTACGAAAATCGCCAAGTGGGTGTATTTCAAAACAGTTCAAACAGCACAGTAAACAACAATAACACTTTATTTTAAGGCTCGCAGCTCAATAGTTCAAAATAATACAAGAAACTTTAGCATACGCTAAATAAGCATAACAGAATCAACCGTGCGCTTCAAAGTCTATCACTCAACTGAACTCCCCGGAGAGAGATCCTAGCGCTTTTATAGAGATGATGACGTCACCAGAATTGCCGAGGTCGCCAAATCCGTCACCAAGTCGCCAAGACGATCGCCAAGTTTGTCGCCAAGGCTACAGGGTTACCATCATCGGAGGGCCGCTATTATGCCTGCAAAACTAGTTTCACGCCGGCGCACGCAATACGGGAGCAAATTTAGTTATTATTTCGCAACACTGCTCCCCTCTTTAAAAAACTGACGACCCGGCAGTCTAATCACACAACATTATGATCCGTAGCACCGTATGGAGCTAAACGATTAATGTAGATGACTCTCGGTTTTGAATTGGGCGACTTCTGGACTCTGTAGACAACATCATTCAATTTCTTGACAACTGTATAAGGTCCTTCCCAGTTCTGTTGCAACTTAGGACTCAGACCTCTCCTTCGTTTTGGGTTATACAGCCAAACTTGATCACACTCCTTAAATTGGTGATTCGTTGCTTTGGCGTCGTAACGAATCTTCATTCGGTCACTCGCCAAATTGATTCGCTCTCTGGCAAACGAATGAACTCTTTCTAATCGTGCTTCTAAATTACTCATGTAGTCATTCCGCGAGGAGGGCGTATCACATGGTCGTCCGAAAACAATATCACTGGGTAATCGAAGAGGACGGCCGAACAACATCTCTGATGGAGAATATCCGGTCGTCTCATGAACCGCACTTCTGTAAGCCAGGAGGAACAGTGGCAAATATGTATCCCAGTCGGTTTGATTCTTCGAAACAAATATTGAAAGATGATTCAAAATTGTTCGATTGTGCCTCTCGACCATGCCATCGGACTCGGGATGTAACGGTGTTGTTCGAGTCTTAGTGATTCCCAAATATTCGCATAGTTCCGAAAATAGTGCCGAATTAAAATTTGTACCTTGATCCGAATGTAACATCATAGGCACTCCGTAATAAGAGATCCAGTTTCTAACGAGTTCTTCAGCTACCGTTGAAGCTTCCTGATTCGGGATGGCAATCGCTTCTGGCCATTTGGTAAAGTAATCCATCAGGACTAAGACATATCGATTGCCTTTCGATGTTGTAGGCAGGGGTCCTAGGATATCTAAAGCCACTCTTTCGAAAGGCGCGCCAACGTTATAGCGCTGCAAACGACCCTTGGTTTTAATTTTCGGTCATTTCCGGGCACCGCAATCGTGGCATTCTCTGCACCATTTTTCAACATCGGCGCGAAGTCGATCCCAATAAAATCGCTCCCTGGTTTTATTTAACGTCTTCATCACTCCAAAATGACCTCCACTTGCACTATCATGAATCTCCCGCAGAACCTCTGGAATTCTGCTACGTGGGAGAATTAATTGCCATCGGCTTGATCTTCCGTCATCGCTCTCCCATTTCCGATATAAAACACCGTCCTTAAGATGTAAAGAATCCCAAAGAGCCCAGTATCGCTTTGTAGCGGGACTCTCTGGCGCGATCTCTTGACAAGACGGTCGATCCGCGAAATTTAGTTTCTTCACCAAAATTGGCCTAATATTGGAATCTTCTAACTGTGCTCTCTGTACTTCACTTGAAGCCCACCGATCCACAGTCGTTGCAGTCAAAACCTTCACGGAAGTATCCGTCTCCGTCCCGTACTTTTTCTCGGCGTTCACGCAGTGTTTACAGTCCCCTTTACAAGGTCGTCTGGAGAGAGCGTCTGCATTTCCGTGCGAAGTTCCTTTGCGATGCTCGATTTCGAACTCATACTCCTGCATCCTTTGGATCCAGCGAGCTATCTGACCTTCAGGTTCTTTAAAATTCAAAAGCCATCTCAAGGAAGCATGATCAGTCCGGAGAAGAAATTTCCGTCCATAGAGGTAGTGATGGAAATGCTCTATAGATTTGACAATAGCCAGTAATTCCTTACGAGTGACACAATAATTCCTCTCTGGCTTACCCAAGCTCTTGCTGAAGTAAGCTATGACACTGTCACCGTTTTCTGTTTTCTGCGAAAGCACGGCTCCTGTCCCTTCATTACTGGCATCTGTATCCAAGATAAAGTCTTTGTCAGTCCGGGGATATGTCAAAATAGGAGACGTCGTTAACGCCTGCTTTAAACTGATGAACGATTTCTCGCATTTTTCTGTCCAATTAAAACTTGCTTGGGCTTCAGTCAATTTATGTAAAGGTCTCGCTATTGTTGAGAAATTTCTTACAAAACGGCGATAATAGGTGCACAGTCCGAGAAAACTTCTCAGTTCATGTACCGTTTCCGGACGAGGCCAATCGACAACCGCTTTAACTTTTTGTGGATCAGTCTTAACTCCGTCTGCAGAAATAACGTGACCAAGATAAGTAACTTCTTTACGTAAAAATTTGCATTTCTTTGGGTTTAGTTTAAGGTTAGCATTTTGTAATCTAAGAAACACTTTACGAATATTATTTAAATGTTCTTCAAACGTTTTGCCCACTGTAATAATGTCATCTAAGTATACTAAGCAGGCCTCAGACGAAAGTCCACGTAATACCGTTTCCATTAGTCTTTCAAAAGTAGCGGGGGCATTGCAAAGACCGAAAGGCATTACCTTAAAGTGCCAGAGTCCTTGTCCGGTGGTAAAAGCTGTCTTTTCTTTATCTTCAGGTCGGATTTCGACTTGCCAATACCCGCTCTTTAAGTCCAACGTAGAGAACCATTGGCTTCCATTCAAAGCATCTAAAGTGTCATCTATTCGCGGGAGGGGATAGCAGTCTTTCCTCGTAATATCGTTCAGTTTCCGATAGTCGACACAGAAACGTGTCGATCCGTCCTTCTTTTTAACAAGAACGATTGGTGACGCCCAAGGCCCCGACGATTCCTCTATTATGCCACCGTCCACCATTTCTTTAATCAGGCGTTCAGCTTCCTCTTTCTTTGCAAGAGGCAAACGCCTTGGATACTGCTTGATTGGGGGATGATCGCCTGTATTAATTTTATGTTGTGTCACATTACAGTGGCCCACATCAGCGTCACCGGTAGAGAATAAGTTTTGGAATTCCTGGAGTAATTTTTGCACTGCTATTTGCTGCTCCTTACTAAGTCCTTCAAGATTCTCCAGCATTAGTTGAAAATTATGACTATTAGAATATCCTTGAGGACGGGCGACGATATCCACCACTGGTTCACACGTCGCAATAACGGCCCCTTTTTCTACAGTCTTGGGTTTATCGTCCAAATTCAACACTCGAATAGGTATAGCTTCCCCTCTTAAATCCACGAGTGCGGCGGCCACCAAGACCCCTTTTAAGGAGAACTGGCTAGGAAAGTTTGTTACGACATACCGGAAATGTCCAGAGGCTTCAGGAACCCCTTGGATAAGAAATTCAGATCTCGCTGGTATAGTCGTCTTCTCTTTCGCGAATATAAAACATGATTTTGAACACTGCTCGCTTCCTGAAAACAAGGGAATTTTCTCCCCTCCTGTCCGTATCTCGCTCTTCTCTAAGTCTACGGTAAAGTTAAATTTTTGAAGGAAATCCAGTCCAAGGATACAAGGGTCAGTGATGTTAGCCACGTAGACCCTGTGCCGGAATTTCTTGGATCCACATTCGATGGATACATCCAGTTTTCCTTGTATCTCTGTCTTTTCACCGGTAGCGGTCTTAATAGAGACGTTTGGAGACGTGTAGAGCAATTGTTCCTTCAGTTTCATGGCGAAGTCCGATTTTAGAAGAGTGACATTCGCACCCGTATCTACTAGCATCAAGCAAGGGATACCACAAATAGTTCCTTCAACATAAAGCCCAGTTTCTCCTCCGCTAAGTGCGGAAACTTCCAATTTCTCTTCAGGAGCTTTATTCAGAAAAGGCAGCCTCCGCCCCGCAAGACGCCTAAGACCTAGTTTTCCTATTTGGGGAGAAGTCACGTCGCATTCTCTTTGCACGTGTCCCCTTTTGTGACATCTCCAACAGGTCGCGTTCGGATTTCTTCGGGGAGAGCCCCTTTTCCCAACAGCGAGACTATCCAATAATTCCTGGAGTGCCTTCAGTACAGAATGCAGTTTATCATTATTTTCCTTGGTGGCGTTTCCCTCTATATCCACAGACCTTACATGCCTGAGTGTTTTCGAAACGGTTCTCGCAGCTTCATATTTCATCCTATACGCCAGAGCTGCCTTCAAATCTTTCGGGTCTACCAGTCTCGTGGAATGTTGTGTATCTTCGTCCCTGATAGCGTCGACGAAGTACTGGGCTACTAAACTTTCTCGAACATCTAGGGGACATTCTACGTAAGCTAGGCTCATCAATCGCTCAACATCGGCGGCTAATACCTGTAGGCTTTCTCCAGGCCTTTGTCGCCTTGCTTTCAATTCAGTCCTATAAAACTGGGTAAGATGGCTATTACCAAATCGAGATTCGAGAGCCTTTTCGACGGTCGGTAGGTCATTCAACTTGTCATTCGGTATTCCTAGGAGAATCTCCGTAGCTGATCCTTGCAGAGAGGCCACAAGTTGACTGGCCTTGAAGCTATCCGTCCATCCAATTGTAGAGCTCACGACGTCAAACTGAGTCTTAAAAACAGTCCAAGATGTTTGGCTGTCAAATGTTAAATGCTCTACAGTCGGTCTAGAATTAATAATTTCTCCACTTGCGAAAATTGTGCTTGGCTTCCTCTCAAGATCAGAAAGTCTCTTTTCAAAATCGTTGATTTGTCCTTTGACATCGCCGATTTGTTCTTGCACATCGCTGATTTGTCCTTGCACATCGTTTCGTACTCCCACGATTTTTTCTTGTACGTCGCTGATCTGACCTTGCACTTCGCTTCGTACTCCCTCGACTCTTTCATGAACAGATTGTATTTGAGTCTTCATTTCTTCTTGTCCTGAACGCATTTTCTCTTGTAGACTCTCTAGTCCCGAACAGATCTTCTCTTCCAGACTCTCCTGTCCGAACGACATCTTTTCTTTCAGACTCTCCTGTCCGAACGACATCTTTTCTTTCAGACTCTCTTGTGCCAAAGACATCTGTGACATATTTTCTTGTCCCAAAGACATCTTTGACATATCTTCTTTCATATCCAACATCATAGCAAACAATTTTTCTAATTTATCTTCTATGGCTGCTCTGGTTAATGGCATTCAAACAGATCCTGATCCCACTTCCTGACACCAATGTTACGAAAATCGCCAAGTGGGTGTATTTCAAAACAGTTCAAACAGCACAGTAAACAAAAATAACACTTTATTTTAAGGCTCGCAGCTCAATAGTTCAAAATAATACAAGAAACTTTAGTATACGCTAAATAAGCATAACAGAATCAACCGTGCGCTTCAAAGTCTATCACTCAACTGAACTCCCCGGAGAGAGATCCTAGCGCTTTTATAGAGATGATGACGTCACCAGAATTGCAGAGGTCGCCAAATCCGTCACCAAGTCGCCAAGACGATCGCCAAGTTTGTCGCCAAGGCTACAGGGTTACCATCATCGGAGGGCCGCTATTATGCCTGCAAAACTAGTTTCACGCCGGCGCACGCAATACGGGAGCAAATTTAGTTATTATTTCGCAACAGTATTTTATTCCCACACAAATTATCATAGAAAGACAGTCCTAGAAATAATCGCAGTTTTGGTTTCCAAAGAATGTGAATCTTCTATGTAAGTATCATTAAAATTTTTATGGTTTGATAGCTGAACAAAATTTTTGAATTGTATTTCTGAAATAGTTTGACTGTACACTAAATAGTACAAGTTTGATTGCTGTAGTTAAAATTTGCTCAGTGTACCATATGCTAGAAAGTACGTAAATAAAAAATCTTTAAATGAATAAATGTTTTTTTTTCTTCATATTTCATACAGCACATAACATTAATTATACCTGATTTTTTATCTGGGGGTCCGGGTGTAATGTCTATTAATTTATGGACTTTTGTAATTTGATATTTTAATTATAAACATAAATTTAATTTTGATTTCTTATTGATGATTAGCTTTCAATTTGTGGAACTAATTTTTGTATGGAACACATTTTACTAATTAGGAATAATTTTTTCTACTAGTGCCATATAGAAATTCAAATTTGTATTTATTTAGATTTAATCTACTGGAAATTTTAAGATATCATAAAATTCTACCTTCTTTTAAAGTAACTTTTTAATTTATTGTGCATGTCTATGATCAATATTCAAAGCTTTTCATTGTTTTGGGGACATCCTGTTTAATTATTATGCATAATTGACTGTGTGTGATTCTTTCAGTTTTAAAAATAGAAGTAAATATAATTATTTTATTTGTTCTTTGAAAATTAAATATATTAAAAGATAATTCAAAACTGAATAATATTAATGTTTTGTTCTTTAGCCAAATTCAAGAATGCAAGTCTACAAAGTCTCAAATTTTCATTTTAGACTGACCACAATTTCTAATGTAAAAAAAAAAAAAAAAAATTCTAGATAAGGCAATTAAAACTAAACACTTTTAAAAGGATTCGTCCAGGAACATGCAAATGCGTACAGAAATTATAAATACATTAAATTCTCACAAATATAAAGCAAAATTGCATACACACATACATAAGCAATTACAATTCCAGAATTTCATAATTCAGTGTACTCAAGATAAATGAACAATATCTGTATTCCAAACATTTAGTGGCACTGGACTTTTTACCTGTCTTTCAAAATTGTGGAAATGAGTACTGTTGTTGTTGTGTTGGAACATGTATTCGGATTTGTGTGCTTGTGCACGAATAACCGCTTATAATTTCACATCAAAGAAAGGACAGGCACAAGGGGTGGGGAGCAAATGCCTTGGGAGTGGACTTTTCTGGGTATCTAGCGCATATTCATGTTACATCTGGAGAAAACCGCCCAAAACTCCAGACCGCTAGACCGACGGCCCCGTGAGAGGACAGAACCCTGCTCCTACACTTGAGCCATCATCTACCAATCTCAGGGGGTTTAACCACTCTGCTACATATTGGTGGAAATGAGTGTAATTTTTAGTTGCATGTGTACCTACTTTTTGATCACATTTTTACTTTTTGCATGTACCTACTTTTTGATTTACTTTTTTTGTGCAACCCCTTATTTGCATACCTGATATTTGCGTAATAAACATATGCTGCCATGAAACTTTGTCCAGTGTATTAGCATTTATTTCGTATGAATAAACTTAATTTGTGGATTTTATGGCATGTAGTCAAAGATGTTCACAAATCTTCAGGAATTGGTCTTATCTTTTTTGAGCATTTAGATCTTATAAAAATTTATAATGACTAAGCTATCTTCTTAGTGGCAATCCAATACTAATATAAACACTTTGTGCTGAAACCTGTAGTGACAAATAAATTTCCTACTTCAATATTAAGAATTTTTTTTTTTCCTGAAAAATATTCACAAAAATAATAATAGTAAATAAAATAAAATGTATAATTCTTAAATGTTTTGTGGGAAATAAAGTTCATTATTTTTAAAAGTAATATTGGAAAAATGTTCTCAAAGTACTCAAGCCACAAACAAATTAACAGCATTGTATTTTTGTTACTTGTGCTATTACCATGAAATATAAGAAAACAAAACTTTTCATTTTTTAACCTCTTTAAATAATATAACAGGAATAGTGAAATTATAAAAATAATTAAATAAAACTATCAACGTCTCCTAGTGTCACAAAAAACTTGGGTGTGAGGTGTAATGAAGCACTAAAAGAAAAAAATATTTATTAATCTTAAAAATGCAGTTTAAATAGTTACAAAACCTTGAGGATTACCACAAAAGCTATTTAAATATGCATACATAACTTTTATTATTTATTTTTAAAAGCGTTACTATGTTTTTCAATTTCTAAATATGAATAAATAATTAATAACATGAAAACATCGACTTCTAATACATGGAATAAGCTTTCTTGACATTGTTTGTAACTATTGCCGCTAGATGGCAGCATCAGAGTAATCTCCTACTCAATCCATCCTACGCCCATCTTCAACTGAAGCTGTGTTACAAGACCTCCTATATACTGAAACAGACCTGTTCACGCTGAGCAAAGGCTTGTCCGCTTGGAAAAAATGAAACCCCCGATAGAGGGCGCTAGTAGCTAATACAAATATAGGAGTGAACATTCAATTCCTCACGTGTAAGACTTTCAGTGTGGTAGAATTAATTAGCTTTAATTTTCACGATTATTATGTTTTCAAAGATGCCATATTGTTGTGTTCTCTTTTGAAAGTCAGATAGCAGACTTTTACGTCTGGATCAGGCTGTGTTACTTTGATAGCATGGCGTTTTTTCTCCTTATCTGTACGCATTTTCGCCAATCCCAACCGCCCGGAAGAATACCGCGTCTGCGCATGCTCAGCGAGATCGAGAGACCGGAAACCGCACAGAGCTTTAAGGACGGTGCTGGCGCCATTTGTTCGGTGAAAATGTAGTTAGTTTATTTTAGTGATAATGAATTAATCAATAAATTATCGTTTAAGAAAAAGGAAAATGCCACATAATTTGGAAAAATGTGTTCATGCAAATAAATCTTTAGGAAAATAAACAAGAGTATGTTTTATAAATAATGCAAGAGTTTTATGTTTTATAAATAAACAAGAATATGTTTTAGAAATAATGCAAGAGTCTTATGTTTTATAAATAAACGAGAGTATGTTTTATAAATCTTTATTTTGTATATTTAAAATCGTCTTTTTTAATTAAGATCTTTTATAAATAAGAGTTTTATGTTTTATAAATATTTATTTTGTATATTTAAAATCGTCTTTTTAAATTAAGATCTAAATGCGCATGCATGCATGCAGGATAAATTTTTAAATTCAATCCTTGGAAGAATACAATGCAAATTTTAAATAAATTTTACCTAAATCTAATAAGAGATGATATGTACATGGATGACAACAATTATTCCTCCACAACTGTATATATATATATATATATATTTTTTTTTTTTTTCATTGTGCTTTGTGTTTGTGGTTAAATTTTCTAATTTACAATTTTGTTGTATTAAAATAAACTAGAAATAATTATGGTGTTATATAACTTATTTATTGCAAAATTAAAGTAAGCTTTTATGTGGTATTTCTCGTCTTAAGGGTAAGCTTTTAAGTTTTGAAATCACTTTTTTCTATCATCTCGTGTTGCGTTTTACTTTAATTATTTATATGCTTTTACTTTTATGCATTTTTAAAGTAGGATTACACTACTCTATAAGGGTCCTATGTAAAAAAAGAAACAATTTTGTTTATGTTGTATGTTATGAAAAAACATACCTTCTGGCTCATAAATCAATTTAGGAAGCTTTCAAAAAAATTTTCAAATGCTTAAAAAAGAAAAAGAAAGTCACAGATTATATTGTAAAACATATATCACTGTAAAATGAGATGAGATTTTCTTTTAAAGTAATTGTGTATGTGTGTGAATCACAATAAAAGTAAATTATTATTCCAAATGTTTTAAATTTCTTTTATGCATTCTATTCATATTCCTTTTATTTGAGATGTTTTTTGCTGTTTCCTAAGAGGAAAAAAAATGTTTCTGATTTATATTCTTTTTTCTCCAATAAAATAATTGAAAACTAAAAAATATTACTATATACTGAGTAAGGGTATTTATGTTGCAAATCACTTCACTATTTTATATAAATTACCAGAATTCCATGTATCATTATTTCAAAATTTCTTTTGTATTAGTTTTGTTATGTTATTGCTAAATAAACTTTTTTTTATATATAAAGACTACATTACTTGTGCTTTTGTATGTTCAAAAGACACAATGTTAATAATTATGTAATGTTAATTTTGCAATTTTCTTTGAATGTTACTGCTACTGAAAAACAATAGACACACAGTAATAAGGGATTTTTTTTTTTTTTTTTTTTTTTTTTGAGTTCAACATAAGAATATTGTTTTAATACTAAAGAATACTTCAGTATTATAATACTATTACAATTTACTATTGTAAATACAGTAGAAGATCGATATACCGCAATTCTATAAACTGCAATTCTCCATAAACCGCATTAACACTGCGGATGTAAACAGAGAAAATCACAATTAAGAAATTTCTACAATCTGCTTTTTTTTTTTTTTTTTTTTTTATTGCTTTCCTAGGGAATTAATTTTGAGACATTAGATAAATCCCACAACAGGCTAAGCTTAAAATAAACAATTATTCTCCCATGCATGCATTATGCATTATCAGCATAACAGCTGGCCGGCCGGGTGGAAGAGGAAGGAATGTTTACTTTAATAAAACCACGAACCTCTCCCTTTTCCCCTCCACTACCGAACCACTCTCTTTTTCCCTCCTCTACCATTGACTTCCCAAACAGACGTTTATTTATTTAGTTATATTTCTCTTTGTAAATTGATTTGTTTTATATTGAATCGTATGCCCTTAATTGGCTTCCTAAATCATACGCTCAATGGAACACTATTTTAAAACTGAATTTTGAACTGGATTTAAGCCATCTTTAGTTGAAATGAAAACTGCTGAACTAATGCATTGTGCACAAAATGGAAAATACTCAGTTTGCAAACCTGCGTGAAGAAAACATTTTGAATATTTGGTAATGGATGATAAGTCACAAATTGTTAATTATTTGACCAGTGCTGAAATAATTTCCTCTGTTTCAAAAAAAGAGGAAAACAATTCTGAAACAGAATCAAATGCTGGAGAGAAAGTTGAAAAACTTTCAGAATCTGAAGAAATTTCCATAAGAGATCAATATTTTAAATTCCTAGAAACACAAGACTGTGTAACCAAAGTAAAATTATTACCTGTTCAAAGGCTGCAAGAAAAGTTATTTGTTGAGAGATTGCAAATTCTAAAACAAATCAAAATTAATATATTGTTTAACAAATAAACTTTAATGCTTTTGGTAATTTCAATTTATTTATTTTTTCTGTAAATAAATAAATTCCATTTTTTTTGTTTTTTAAAGTAGTATTTGTATTTAAAAAAAGTTTTAAGCATTATATTTATGTGTTCTAGCTATATTTTAATATGTTTACTAGGGAAGTTTAATGATATAAGTGAATGATCCATATAACGCAAAATTCTATATAATGCAAAACCTTGCGTTTCGAGGTTTGCATTATAAAGATCTTCTACTGTAGTATAATACTGGCACAGTCAACACTCCTTATATTGACCATACATTACAAATACCAGTGATAAAACCTGGACTGTAATTACAAAAAAATCTGGAGTGACTCCACTCAACTTTCCGAACACTTACGATTAAGATCATTACCAAGCATTTAAATAAATTTTACTCGATGAATAATTCAAATATATATACCAAATTGAAGCTCAATCGAATGTACCGTTTAAACGCTAGCGCACTTTCAAGAATTTCTCCCCATAGGCCATAATGTAAAAGAAATCTTTGTCGTAACCCTGTAGAAAAAACTATAAGTCCTATACACACCAAAATCAATACTGGTCTTGCGACAGTGGTTTATAACATATATACCCAATTTGAGCTCAATCGCATGCTCCGTTCAGGCGCTATCGTGTTCACTCACATACACACACACACACACATACATACATACATCTCGTAAAAATAGCATAAATGAATTCAGAAGACCTCAAAACGTGTCAATACACCAAAATCTCAAATTCGAATTTTTTCATGATTACAATACTTCCCTCACATGGTACATGTTTAGAAAGTAAAAATACTTTTATGAAACACACAGATAAAGTGCAGTATGAGCATTTTGAGTGGCACAAAGAGTCCATCCTTTTTCAGCTGCAGCGCAACCGAAAACCAACAGCAAATCAGAGACTGAGACTCTCTTTATCCATTGCCACTTTTGAAGCTAAAGAATAGTGAACCCTTTTTACCATCTGAAAAGTTTATTACGCTTTTTTTTCTTTATCTGTGTGTTTAATGCAAAGTATTTTATCGGTGGTCAGTCCAGGAATTTTTTCTAGGCTCCCATTTTTGTGAATTTCAATACTAATTTTGCGAAATTCAACACTGATTTTTGTGAATTTTCATACCAAATTTTAATAAAGATCACTTTTTTGTTAAAATAATTGATACAGATTAAATTGTAAGGTAAAAGGCCATTGTTAAAACAGATTAAATTGTAAGGAAAAACAGACCCAGTTTTCGTTTGCATCGACCCCTGTTTATTGTAATTATATCATAACACCAGTTTTGTTAATAATCCCTGAGTGTGTATACCAATATGCTGTATTTTTTTTTTTTTTCTTCTTGCGTAAAAACTGTCCAGTGTCATCTTATCCCAATTCAACAGACACTCATTTCGTAATTTTTCCAAAAAGAACATGTTCCCAAACATTAACTTGAAATGACTTTAGTGCAGTTGCGGGTACATCCTTCTCTTGACTACAAGTAAACCTAAAAATTTCTTGAGTTGCTAAAGAGTTTAACCTGTTCACTCTCATCATTGAAAAGGCACAATGAAGAATACTTCTTAACTGATGTAGCTTCCAAACATGCGTCAAAGATAGAAGGTGAGTCTGTAGCATTTTTTCAATAATGGCAATGAAAAGGTTAAATATGGGTTCAAAATTACAAATGAATGGGGGGGGGGGGGGGTAAAGGAATGACCCATCTTTGGTAAAAATCCTTCATCTTCTTCTTGAAATTTTGTCATGCGAAGCTCAGATGTAGTCTTCAGTGTTACGGTAAAACTTTTGATAAAGGAAAAAAATTAACTAACCACAGACTGAAATATATGTTTAATTTCATAAAATTTTATTTGTAATACCAATGATAAAAGTAATTTGAGTATTGAGTTGGAATCTTAGATATAAAATTTACCTATTTTTATTTATTGTTACTTTAAAATTTACCTATTATTGTTACCACCCACTCCAAATAACAAAACATTTCTTGCTTCATACCTGCTTCATCTATATGCAAATAATATAATTGCAACAATGAATTTTTAAAAAAATATCTGTGTAAGTTTACACCAAATTTGAAATAGAAAAACTGTGGATTATGCAATATTAACTTAAAATGCAAAATGCACAAATAAAAATCAAGACTAAATTATTAGAAATTGAGCATTTCATAAAGTTATTAAAATTCATTTGATTTAAATAATTTCTTAAAACTAAGAAGCAAAAACTTTAAATCTGTTTAATAATACTAATGTGAAATATTGTTTTTTTTTAAATAAAAAATACCTTTAATAAAAAATTCAGAAATTTACATTAAAAAGCCTTAATTTACGTTTCATATGTAAATTAAATTTATAATTTAACATTTTTATGCTTTTATTTTTCATCAGCTAAAGCGAAATTGAAGATCTGGTAATAAAATTTACATTTCAATATGTGTCATCTTCAGTCACTTTTATTTGATTATTATAAAATAAACTAATTTTCATTAACTAAAATTATGTTACATTAAAATGAGCGTTGAAAAATATTCATTGAAGATAATAGATAATCTAATTTATTGATTTATTCATTATCACTATAATAAACTAACTACATTTTCACCGAACAGATGGCGCCAGCACCGTCCTTAAAGCTCTGTGCGGTTTCCGGTCTCTCGATCTCGCTGAGCATGCGCAGACGTGGTATTCTTCCGGACGGTTGGGATCGGCGAAAATGCTATCTGCACCTCCGTGCCCTGTACCCCACTTTCACCGGGGCCGTCGCTATCCAACCGGCCTGCGTATGAGTTGCCATCGCTAAAAATGAGTTTATCATTGAGGCCTGTTTTCCCCCAGTCGCAGTGTTCTATTTTATTATTCTAAGTATTATAAATGTTATATTATTTTATTATTTTAAAACCATTTTTTTATACTTTTGTCGTACTAAAGAACTTTAGATGTAGGTAATCGTTTTGTGAATCCTGCGCCATTTTCTTTCATGAAAATTTATTATAAAATTCAAACATTTTGCTCTGAATGTAAAGGTAAGCGAACACTGTTATAATGTATTTAGAAATTCTAAAAATATGTATGTAAATCAAGTTTAGTGAATAATTACTCATGTGTTACTTATAAATAAATTATTTTAATCAGAAATCGTATTACTTGAGTAGTTTTTATTCTTGTAAATAAGCATGACGTTGTGATACTATTTACGGGTGTACTGATGCTTGCTCAATTCCAAAGTTCGATTGAGAAAGCGACAAAATAATAATATATACTACATGAAAAGTCTTTATTAAAGAATAATTAATTCAGGGATCGCGCTATATGGCGTATTTTATCAATTTTCTCCGATATACAGGATATCCCGAAAACACTGAAATGCGCTTTAATACATCATTTGTTAAAGATTAATGTTTAATTGTTTAAAATAACGTAGGAAATACGACTATGTTCATGAAATATTCATTATAAAAATGTCTTTCTCATTTGTGTATGTAGTTATTTTAAAGTATATTAAATATCCACTTGTGAAACTAAAAGAAGCAATCGTGAATCATGAGAGTAAGCGCTACTTTGCTTTCCCTTCAAATTATATGCATCTATTTTCTTAATGTCAATATGTATCATAGCAAACAAATTAATGATCAGTTCGTACTTGAATTAGTAACACAATTACTACTTAAAACTACATTAAATAACGTTTGAAAGCACTGGGAAGCTTAAGAAATGCCTGATGTATACATGAAGACTCGAGCATCCGTAGGCCTCTTTGGATGGCTCATCAAAATACACGCGCAGGCCCGTTACTAATTGCAGAATTATCGAAGGTGGGAGGAAAACCTCCTGGCCAGTTTCCATTTTTAACAATATCTTTGAATTTGTTGATAATTCGAGGGGTGGGGTCTTTTGCCAAAAGTTCAACTAGGGTGCGAATCGACAGGGGGGGGGGGATGCCCGGGATCGTCCCGGGCTGAAGAATGTAATATCCCTGGCTATAGTAATATTAATTGATCCCTGCCAGGGATACTATTTGTCCCCTGCTGAAGAAATGTTAAATTAATATCTGTCCCTCCCTACAAGTTCAACAGTACCAAACTCGCAGCAAGCTTGATTTATCAAGTCAATAAACTAGATTAAGCTTGAAAATGTCAAGCGTGTAAGCTTAATGCAAGCTTGAATCAAGTATTCTAGTTTACACTTGCCCAGCTTGCATTAAGCTTGATATAGCAAGCTTAATTTCAAGCTTAAAATTTTTTTTCTAAATACACGTTGCGCCCCACATACTTTATTTTTGCATGCATTTCCCCCTCTGTGCTGAAATTTTAAGTTAGTTTAATCCGTTTCCATCAAACGTCCGCGGCTGGGTTCGATCTCGGGAACTATGGGCTGGGAGGCCCGCGTGCTAACTGTTCCTCCAATAAGCCTCGCGCTCCTATGACTAAAGTTTGAGGTGACTGGTACGTTTACTGGCCAGATTGATCAGTTTGGGCGATGCCCATAAGTTTCTTTTATTTTTCCATGGGATGAATCAAAATTTAAATAATGTTATGTGTGATTTATAGACTCTACTAATAGGGAAATGAGCATAATATAAACTTAAAAGCAGGACACGTTTTAAAACTTTCAATATTGCAACACTCATGTTGAGCAATACTGCTGGCAAAAATCGAGACAAACGACTGATTTTGAAATCAATTTCGTAGTATAATTGTATTTTATTTTGAAGAATTTCCATATTTGGAAATATAGAATTTTTTTTTTTAATTCTATGGTGAACCACCCCATAAAGTGAAATATATTAACTAACTAAATTGTGTTAATTATATTAAAAATTTTTTAGGGCTAATTAATTAGTTAATGGAATTACTAATGTTAATTAGATGTAAATAAAACTCCCCTCGTGTTACACTTCAGGGGGACTTATCCCATTCATTCCTTCCTCTTGCGTATTCTAATGTCCAGGTTCTGTGCGATAATAAAATAAAACACAACTTTTACGAACTTTTCTTTATTGAGAAACAGGGAGTAATTCAGTTACCGGGTGTCGCCAATTTTTGGCGACTTTTTTTTCTCGCCAACACCCGCTACTTGGCGCTTTTTTTTCGCCAAATTTTTCACGTGTGAAACACCATTTTAGAATACGATAAAATAATACAACATGTTGAGCACTGTCAGGACATACAAATTACTTTAACACATTAAAATTCCACAGATATTCCACTTAAAAAAAAAACAATAAAACAAAATACACCATCCATACTTAACACTAAAAATTGTCAGCAAATTCAGTAACAGGCAATTAAAAATGAGCAAACAGTAAACCACTTTTAACTAAAAAAATTTCAGAATATTAAGCAATCTAGTTCTACAGCTATGTAAACTATGCAACCAGTGGACCGTTTTTAACTAAAAAAACCTCAGTGGATTCAGCAACCTAGTTGTACAGCTATGTAAACTCGGCAACCAGTGGTCCGTTTTTAACTAAAAAAACCTCAGTGGATTCACCAACCTAGTTGTACAGCTATGTAAACTAGGCAACCAGTAAACCGTTTTTAACTAAAAGAACAACAGTGAATTAAGCAACCTACTCATACAGCTAATGTAAACTGGGCAAACACAGGCCCGTTTTCAACTCAAAACAACATCGGTGGATTAAATAACCTACTTATACACATTTACAATTCACATTGAAAACCTTAAGCAATTGCAAAAATTCTTTAAAAAAAACACTTACCTTTATCTAAAGAAAATCCTGAAAAATATCCAAAACGCACAACAGCTAATAACATAACACCAAAACGCTTTCTTTTACTAACTAACCACAAAACCAACATATACTAACCACACACCAAACACCAATAACACAAAACAAGAACTGACTCACCGATTTCAAATTTCCCCGTTTTAAAACCTCGGTTTACCGATTACAGTTAAATTGCCTTAACCAATCACAAAATCCCTTTACCAAACATCCTGGTATCGTGTAATGAACCCACCGAGCGTTTTTTCATCAAACTATAGCATCATCCAACACCTCAACTCAATCTACACAGGTTACAACAGACATCTGACTCTAAGGCTAAAGTAAACAAACTTTCGACCAAACTCCAAGCTTGGCGACACATCGGCGCTTGGCGAGGACACCCGGTAACTGAATTTTCCCCGAGAAACAAATGATATGATAACAAATTTGAGAAATGCTAGACAATTAATGTCCATTCTCTTTCACAGATGGCGCCATCACTGCATCCTTTCGAAAGGGAAAATCAAGCTTATTCCAGCTTGACATTTCAAACGACTTTTGATGGCTTGCTGCAAGCTTAAATTGGTTTGAACTGTCAAGCTTGCATTAATACGTCAAATTCAAAGAAATGGATAATACATTGATTTCCCAATACTTTTCTTCCAATGTATAATTAGACATGGTATATCACAACTAAATAAGTACGTTGTCTGCTGCAAGAACTCTCCAAAGAAAACTTGGAAGGGGGGGGGGGCAGAGCTATCGTGCGCCCTATACTGATCAAGTTAAGCCGATGCTCATAAGCCACGTGTTTTATGCGTTTCAATGGACGACGGGCCTGATACGGGAAAAAAATGTTCCGTTGCTCTCCCCATTGTGTGTGGGGATAGGGCTGTCAGTTTAACAGATTAATCTTTCGTTGGTAGATCCCGGCTGGTCATTAAAAGTCGTAAATTTCGCCAGAAAATGTGGCCTTAACCCTTGTAGTGACGACAAGACGTGGCTAATCAGCAACGACCTTTATTCATGTTATTGTTCGCGTGCCCTAACCATTAACATTTTAGTGTGTACAGAGTATAATTGCTGACAGTGGTGGATCTAGGATTGGGTAAAAGGGGGTGGGATAACTTACTGGGTATTCAATAATTTGGGTACAGTTATCCATAGGCCCTACGAGAGGGGGGGGGGGGCAAGACGGGTCGCCGCCCCTGGGCCTGTGCGAGTTAGAGTGAGTCCGTGTTCAGCTAAAGTGCGTCCGTGAATTTTTCAGAATGTGTTACGAATTTCATTTATAGATCTGTAAAAAAAAAAAAAAAAAAAATGTTAATAGACTAAATTTTAAATACATAATTCTAGAATGATTTAGATAGCAGAAATGTTAATTCTACCATTAAAATATTAATATTTTTTTCTAACCTTTGAACATGAATTAAAAGTACCACTACATATCAGAAAAACTTCCCTCCCACTCTCTTTCCTTTTAGCATTTTATATAAAAATCATTAAAAACAGCAGTTTTACAAAAAAATTCCTTCGTTCCCTCCAGTTTTTTCGAAACTTTTGTGCTTTACAACAGGGGCCAGGAAGATTTTCCTTCCGCCTTATAAAATTTCTCTATAGGAGGCCCTGTATCCAAGCTTGACGACATTTGGCACAATTTTTTACATGTCGCCTGTATATTTTATTTTTCTGCCTACATATAGTATTACGTAATCGAGTTTCGAGAAAGGTGTGCGAATATCCGATAATATAAAATGCTCGAACCTGCTAGGGCTTACACTTCGTAGTAAAAACAATGTCTGAAAAAATTAATTTAAATCATACCTCTTCTTTCTATTATGATATCATTGTATTCCTTCTAATTATGCACCTCTTTACAAACTGCTTGATAGTCATACAAGAATATTTTGTGAGTGCTGTTCCTCTTGAAATAGCTTGTTCTGGGGCCGTGCATTTAAGATTTTTTCCTGATGATTTGCGTTTTCACTCTCACTAGACAAATTATCATTTTTCGGAATTTTTATAAAATAATCACCTATATTACGACTCAATGACCGCTTTCTTGAGGCCATAATACTTTCATTTAAATAAAATTTTACATATACGACCAGAGCTCAATAGAGAACAAATGAATCACACTAGCGCGTCACACGAAAAGAACGACCAAGCGGCGAAAGAAATTTCAATGGGTTAAGATTTTGAAGCCTGCTTAGAAAGGAGTACAGTACTTCCTAGAAATTCTTTCACCATCCCTGAACATTCAAAACGGGTGTACTTTTGTATGAACAGGAAATGTCCGAAAACCAGATTAAGAAAATTATCCTTAGTAATAGTATTCTTTCATAATACCCCTGAAAATCCAAACGGCGGAACGAAAGAACCTTTCACAGTGGTACAGTGGCAGCTCCTTCATTTGAGCACATGAGCACGTGAACCCTCAAAGGAAATCTAAAGAATAAACACATTAACATATTAAATTTAAAAAATATTAAGTACACTTCTAGATTTTTGTGAGTTCTACTCTCCACCCCCCCTGCTATTATTAAATACGCTTATTTTAGCTAACGCACTGTAGTGAAGGTTACAACAGCACAGTCTTTAATCAATCGCACGTGCGAACGGAAAATTTTCCCTATGAACCGCTCTCTGGTCACAGAAGCACAGACAGCTGGGAAGAAGTGCGGCGCTGCTGACAGGGCCGGCCCAAGGGGGGTGCGAATGTAGGCGATCGCCTAAGGCCCCGCGCTTATGGAGGCCCCGCTCCTGGGCTATTTTATTGCTATCTCATAAGACATGGTAGAGAAGAGGCCCCGCTCTTGCGCTTCGCCTGGGGCCCCGCACGCACCTTGGGCCGTCTCTGCTGCTGATATCCCTCCGTTCGCACATTTTAGCTGTGCACACAGGGCCATTTTTTGCGGTATCTCTTCCGGGTTGTCCCTTGGTTTGTAACGTTCGGTTAGTTAATTAATTTTTATTTTATTTTCTTATTATTTTCTTTATTTCTCTCCTTTTTCACTACATTATTTTTTTACAAACTAGTGTGAATAATTAAGATGGGAGAAAAAGACGTGTTTCGGAGCTAAAGCAATGAATTTTCAATATTATCCTTTGGAAAAAAATTGAAATAAAATGAATCAAGACTGAACCGGTCTCCGAGAACAGAAGCGGACAGTGCCGGACAGAAGTGTAAGGCGCTGCTGATATCATTCCGTTCGAACATTTATATTGTGCACACAGAGAATTTTTTTTTAAATCTCTTCCGGATTCTACCTTGGTTTGTTATATTCGGTTAGTCATGTTTTTGTAGGTGCATTTTCGTATTATTTTATTATTTTTTTAAATCATTTTTTCACTACAATATTTCTTACAAACTAGTGTAAAATAAGTATTCCAGAGCTAAAGCAATGCCAATTTTCAATATTATCCTTTGAGGAGAATAATTAAAATAAAATGGAGAATAATTAAAATAAAATGAATCAAGACTGTACCTTTGCTAAAACTTATCTTGGTGAGGAAATGTAAGACAAAATATGACTTGTATTCTTTTAGTTGCGTGCATTGTTTTCCTTTAACTGCTGGAAACGCAAATCTATTTTAATTTGTAAGGTGCGTCATGGCTGCCTATTTAATTTTCGAAATTTGTTTTGTGAACCTCCATTTAAATAACCCATCAACCGCCACTTGGTACAGGAGATAGCCACTTGGGATTCCTAGTCACTTGATGTCTATGTTACATTCCCCCATCCCCGCACTATGTATATGTACATCTATCATAAGGCATCCCAAATCCGGTACACATCAGTACAGAATCCGAGACGCGCACAGCACAAGGCGCGCGCAAAGACTGTTTATGTTTAACAGTGAATTATATGTATTGTTAGCTCCCCTTTTTACGCCTTTACAGATGGTGAATGGACATCATCGCTCAAACACTGTTCTTTCACTTGCCATAACCCGTTCCAACAGTGAGCTATTCTTCGCTATTCTCGTATACATGGTAAAGGCGAGAACAGCTTGGTTAATGATCATCCTTAAAAGAAACCGAAATGTTTCAAGGGGGAGACGAAATTTCGGGCGATTCCTTTGGACTCAGGTTTTGGAAATACCTGTAGCCTGGAAACGAAAGGGTTAAACACCAATGATTGAGGTCAAGTCTAAAAATCCAAGTAGTAAATCAAAAAAGCAAATTTAAATTTCAAAATAACCGATTTTAAATACGCAGTTTTTAACTAAGCATCAAAACTCTATTCTATCTAGTGTAAATTCAGTTTCAATGGGGGGGGGGGCTATAGCCCCTATAGCTCCCCCCCCCGTAGATCCGCCTCTGATTGCTGAATGCATTATTGAACCCATTTCACAGCCACCATGCAATATACAGTGTTCACAGCATGCATTTCCGCATTTTAGGATGGCAATACGTTTTCCAGATTAAGTAATTCCCATCAGGGCCGGTTTTAGGCATTTTACAGGCGTAGGCGAGAACTGATTTTACACCCCTTCATATGTGAGATGTTTTACGCCCCCCCCCCTTCTTTCAACTGCTTCCCTTATCACTCCCCTGCCCCGTGATCAGAAAAGCACTAAAAGAAATTTAGTAAAATTGAAGTATGTATTTTTAAATTTTATGAAATTTATATACTGTTAAAAGTTTGTAAAATATTGAAAGCGTCTTTATTATTTTCTCTCAATATTAAGAATCACGATCTATTTGATAAATATTAATTGATATAATTATACAATTAATATAATTTTTGAAATGACTCATAATAATGAAAATAAAATCCACACTACTAGAGTAAAAGGATTTTCACAATTAAATATTAAAATTAATGCAATGCTTTAAAAGTCATTGAAATTTAATGGCAAAATTTTGGATGTAAACATGTAATCTTTGAACTTACCAAATGTTTGCCTGCTAGTCTCGGGAATCGCTAAATGAAAATGGTTCATTTCACTTTTCTTATTACAATTTTCATTCAGAGTTTCCTACAGTAATAAGTAGACACAGTAGCTTTACTTTCGTTATCGAAGAAAAAATGAAATCTACTCGTTTGATATCGTTTTACCGAATATTAATTTTCCATTCCATTTATATTAGGTTATTAATCAGACTATATTTATATGCTATTGAGAAGTTAGAATCGTTATGACTTTATACTATTCCACTTGATTTTTCCTGCAAGACATATGCATACATTATTTACATGTTCCCCATTCCCCCTCCCACCCTTTTTTATTATTTCCAAATATAAATTTTTGTGGTAAATAATTCTTAAAAGAAATTATATCATATATATATGTCGATGTTTTTAATGAATAAAAAATAAATAAATATTCTCTGCAAAAAAATAATTTTAATAAAGTGTAAGAAAATAAAGTATAAACTTAAATCAGTTTTTAAACGAAGTTAGCATTATAACAATTTACATTGTTGCATTTAAACATGTAGTAAATATTTAAAAAATAAATTCAAATAACTCATAATAATGCAAATAAAATCCATTTATTTAATTAAAAAATTATAAGACTTTAAAGTAAAAGTTCATTATAAGAGTTTAAAGTAAAAATTCATGCTATGCTGTAATGGTTATGGAAATGTAATTGAACAATTGTATATGTAAAACAATTACATTTCCATAACATTTGTATATGTACCAGGGATGAGATTCTTCAGACTTTTGTCCGATTTCAACTTTTTCAATTTTTCAAATATTTTCTAATTTTTTTTTTTTTTGGGGGGGGGGGAATTGTGTATAAGTTAGACAGATTTAATATCAGTAGATATTGCAATGTTTATTGAATTTGAAATTCATAAGTATTATTCCTCAAATGTTGTTTGCACATTCTTTCAGACTTTTTCTTTTTTTGTCAATCTCATCCCTGATGTACACGCTTAGCCTTTGAACTTACCCATCGTCTTTGAAACTTACCCCCTGCGTGGTTTTCTCCGAAACCTCGCTTGAATACGCGCTAGAATCTCTTAGAAAGTCCCCACGGTGAGCATCCCTCCTATAGGCCATGAACCCTAGTACAGTCAATCGGCCTTAATCTATAAACAAACAAACATATCCTGTTGCCAGTCTCAGGAATCATCGTTTGAACATGATTCATTTCATCTTTCTTATTAGAATTTTCATTTATTTAAAAATAATTTTCCTATAGTAATACACTAAGTAGATATTGTTTTGCCATCCTTTTTTATTACAAAAATATACCTTTATGAAAATTTTTTTGTGAATATTTGTTTTAAATGTGGTTTTAGATTATTAAATAGACAATATTTATGTATCCAGTAGCGGATCCAGGGGAGGGACTAGGGGGCTTCAACCCCCCAAAAGAGATTGATAAAGGGTAACATTCTGCTTTATTGTACACTTTAAAT
>JAWZYV010016401.1:0-17500 GCA_038373885.1 Cheiracanthium punctorium
GTAGCGCGCGTGCGGCCCCGGACATCTAAGGGCATCACAGACCTGTTATTGCTCTGTCTCGTGCGGCTAAACGCCGCTTGTCCCTCTAAGAAGAACGCCCGGCAGAGTGGACCGGGACGTCTATTTAGTAGGCTAGAGTCTCGTTCGTTATCGGAATTAACCAGACAAATCGCTCCACCAACTAAGAACGGCCATGCACCACCACCCACAGAATCAAGAAAGAGCTCTTAATCTGTCAATCCTTCCTGTGTCCGGGCCGGGTAAGTTTCCCCGTGTTGAGTCAAATTAAGCCGGCAGGCTCCATTCCTGGTGGTGCCCTTCCGTCAATTCCTTTAAGTTTCAGCTTTGCAACCATACTTCCCCCGGAACCCAAAAGCTTTGGTTTCCCGGAAGCTGCCCGGCGTGTCATTGAGGAACACAGCCGGATCGCTGGCTGGCATCGTTTATGGTTAGAACTAGGGCGGTATCTGATCGCCTTCGAACCTCTAACTTTCGTTCTTGATTAATGGAAACATTCTTGGCAAATGCTTTCGCAGTAGTTCGTCTTGCGACGGTCCAAGAATTTCACCCTCTAGCGTCGCAATACGAATGCCCCCGTCTGTCCCTCTTAATCATTACCTCGTTGTTCCGAAAACCAACAAAATAGAACCGATGGTCCTATTCCATATTTCCATGCACCATTATTCAGGCGTCGCGCCTGCTTTGAGCACTCTAATTTTTTTCAAAGTAAACTTGCCGGTCACCCAAGACAACCGGTTGAAGATCATCAAGAGAAACCGGCTGGCTGTTCAGAACAAGCAGTAACCACCGGTAAGTGGAACCGCCCGTCTGGAACTGAGATCCAACTACGAGCTTTTTAACCGCAACAACTTTAATATACGCTATTGGAGCTAGAATTACCGCGGCTGCTGGCACTAGACTTGCCCTCCAATGGATCCTCGTTAAAGGATTTAGAGTGTACTCATTCCAATTACGGGGTCTCAAAAGAGTCCCGTATTGTTATTTTTCGTCACTTACCTCCCCGTTCTGGGAGTGGGTAATTTGCGCGCCTGCTGCCTTCCTTGGATGTGGTAGCCGTTTCTCAGGCTCCCTCTCCGGAATCGAACCCTGATTCCCCGTTAACCCGTTACGACCATGGTAGGCGCGTAACCTACCATCGAAAGTTGAATAAGGCAGACACTTGAAAGAGTACGTCCGCCGGGACGGGCCCGTGCGATCAGCCCAAAGTTATACAGAGTCACCACAGTTTACGGACCGAAGTCCCGATTGGTTTCGGTCTAATAAAAGCGCTCGTCCCCGAAGGTCGGAGCTCTGCTGCATGTATTAGCTCTAGAATCGTCACAGTTATCCAAGTAGTAAGGTATGATCCGAGGAACCAAACTGATTTAATGAGCCATTCGCGGTTTCGCCTTAATACCGGCATGTACTTAGACATGCATGGCTTAATCTTTGAGACAAGCATATGACTACTGGCAGGATCAACCAGGTATCTTCTCCGTCCAAAGAGAAGGTTCGAATCGCAGCCGACTCGAATCCCGAACTCGTGGCGCGCCCTCTCCGAAGGGAGAGGCGCGGACCCCGCAGCGACGGCGGGATCCACGTTTTATCACCACGTGCGAGAGATTCTCGTCATCGCGTTCGGTAGCAGTTCGAAACTCACGACGTCCCCGCCGGCATCAGCGCCGGGAGGTTTGCCGTACGTGGGCGTCGAGCGGTTTGTGCGTCGGACGCAGGGGCAGAAAACCCTTCATCTCAACACGCTCCTCCTTCAGAGACTGCGGCACCTCAGTCCGAGACTCTGGAAGATTCGCCGTGGAAGACTGAGATTGCGGGGCAGGCAGGAGTGGAGCGCCAGTCGGGCGCCGCGACACTCAAAGTCTTTTCAATTCGAGACAGAAAGTCTCGATCGACTTGTCGACGACTTGCAATTCCCATACGGTGACCGTTAGTTGAAACTGCAAGCCGTATGAGAAAACAATCGGAAAAGAGGCCGAAACCCCAATCCTCTTGTCTTCTCACAGACACCACCTGCTCCACATGTAACGCGAAAGTGCTGCATCAACAAAAAATGGCCGCCGGAAACGAACGTCGACTTCCGCCGGATACTTCCGGTGCCAAATATGTCCACGATGCGCCAAAATCGTAATCCTCGAAAAATCATATGCTGTTTGACCGGAGTTTTCCGCATTAATTTTCGAGGTATCGTGGTCTCGCACTTTTGTCCTTCCAAAATTTTTTCTTCGTACTACTATATTTGAACTTTGATAAAATAAACTCGCTTAAAATTTTTTTTCACACGTTTTGGTGTTTGTGTTTAGAGGCTCTCGAGACGCCCCTTCCCTACACTTAAAAGGCATCGTCCGAAAGTTTCGCGATTATCCGGCAAAGTTTTTTTTTTTTCGTAACTTTGAAAACTTTTTTACAGCGTCATAGGATTAAAACCTGCCTTCTGAACACGAACGCAATCCATCGGAGCACGCTAACACACAGAAATTTACGCAAAATTTTTTCGCACGTTCTGGTGTTCAGAGGTTCATGAAGCTCTTCCCCACACTTAAACGGCATCGTTCGAAAAGTTTCGCGGTTATCCGGCAATATTTTTTTTTTTCGGAACTTTGAAACTTTTTTCCCAGCGTCATAGGATTTTAAAAACTTGCCCTCTGAACACGAACAGAAGCCATCGGAACACGCGAACACACAGGAAATTCTCTTGGAAATTCTTTTTGCGCGTTCTGGGTGTTCAAAGGCTCTTAAAGCCCTTCCCTACACTCTAAAAGGGGCAAGAGTAAGGTTTAGAGATCCGCCGCGCTATGAATTTTCATGACGATCCGCTGCATAGTCCTGAAGTTGATGCGCTGCAGCGCCACCTAGTAGGAGTAACACCTAAATGAAGTCAGAGTATATTCTCCATGCATGCTCAAATGTGTCAGTATAAAATTTTTATTAGCGGTCCGGGCCCAGCGGTATCGAAGTTGATTGCGCTGCAGCGCCACCTAGCAGTGAGTAACATCTAAAATGAAGTCAGAGTATATTCTCCATGCTCAAATATGTCAGTAAAAAATTTTTAATAGCGGTCGGCCCCAGCGGTATCGAAGTTGATGCGCTGCAGTAGCGCCGTCCACCTAGTAGTGAGTAACACTCTAAATGAAGTCAGAGATATATTTCTCCATGCTCAAATGTGTCAGTATAAAATTTTTTATAGCGGTCGGCCCAGCGGTATCGAAGTTGATGCGCTGGCAGCGCCACCTAGTAGTGAGTAACACCTAAATGAAGTCAGAGTATATTCTCCATGCTCAAATGTGTCAGTATAAAATTTTTATAGCGGTCGTCGGCCCAGCGGTATCGAAGTTGATGCGCTGCAGCGCCACCTAGCAGTGAGTAACATCTAAATGAAGTCAGAGTATATTCTCCATGCTCTCAATATGTCAGTAGAAAATTTTTATATAGGCGGTCGGCCCAGCGGTATCGAAGTTGATGCGCTGCAGCGCCCACCTAGTAGTGAGTAACATCTAAATGAAGTCAGAGTATATTCTCCATGCTCAAATGTGTCAGTATAAAATTTTTTATAGCGGTCGGGCCCAGCGGTATCGAAGTTGATGCGCTGCAGCGCCACCTAGTAGTGAGTAACACCTAAATGAAGTCAGAGTGTATTCTCCATGCTCAAATGTGTCAGTATAAAATTTTTTATAGCGGTCGTGCCCATCGGTATCGAAGTTGATGCGCTGCAGCGCCACCTAGTGGTGATTAAGATCAAAAGTAACAGAGAATATATTCTTCTCTCTCAAATGTGCAATTATAAAAAATTGTATGCCGATCGGTCCAACGGCATAGAAGTTTATGCGCTGCAGCGCCGTCTAGCGTCGAGTTTAAGCAGAACGGCTAATCTAAAACTATCGTACGTCCTCAAATGTCCATGCGTACTAATTTTCATCAAAAACGGTATTTTCACACAGCAAGCGGTCCAACGGAATAGAACCCGACGCTCTTCAGCGCCACCTTGCGGCAATTTATGGCAAAATGGACTGCGTAAAAAATATTCTCCGTGTTTAAATATCCCTAGGTACGAATTTTCGTCAAGATAGATCCAACGGTTTTGTCACCCAGCGAGCGGTTTGAACAGAATTCGGACGCTCTGCAGCGCGCCGCCTAGAGGAAAATGGATAGTGGTGAAAATATTCCTCCGTGTTTCCAATATCCAAGCGCACAAATTTTCGTCAAAATCGCTTGAACGGTATTTTCGTAGCAGCGCAGTTGAACGGAAATAGAAATCGACGCTCTGCAGCACGCCGCCTAGAGGAAAATGGATTAGTGTGAAAATATTCTCCTCGTGTTCCCAATATCCAAGCGCACAAATTTTCGTCAAAATCCCTTTGAAGCGGTATTTTCGTAGCACGCAGTTTGAACGGAAATAGAAATCTTCGTTCTCTGCAGCGCCACCTAGCGTCAAGTTACAGAAAAAACGGATAGCGCAAAAGCGTTCTCCGTGCGCAAATATCCCGTTCGTACCAATTTTCATCGGAATCTGTTTGAACGGATTATTTCACAGCAAAGCGGGTCCGAAGAGAATAGAAACCCGACGCTCTTCAGCGTCACCTTGCGGCAATTTATGGCAAAATGGACTGCGTAAAAATATTCTCCGTGTTTAAATATCCCTAGGTACGAATTTTCGTCAAAGATCGATCGAACGTTTTTTTTTCACACAGCGACGCGGTTGAACAGAATTCGACGCTCTGCAGCGCCGCCTAGAGGAAAATGGATAGTGTGAAAATATTCTCTCCGTGTTCCAATATCCAAGCGCACAAATTTTCGTTCAAAATCCCTTGAACGGTATTTTCGTAGCACGCAGTTGAACGGAATAGAAATCGTCGTTCTGCAGCGCCACCTAGCGTCAAGTTACAGAAAAACGGATAGCGCAAAAGCGTTCTCCGTGCGCAAATATCCGTCAGTAACCAATTTTCATCGGAATCTGTTGAACGGTATTTTCACACGAGCAAAGCGGTCCGACGGAATAGAACCCGACGCTCTTTCAGCGCCACCTTGCGGCAAGTTATGGCAAAATGGATTGCGTAAAAATATATCTCCGTGTTCAAATATCCCTACGTACCAATTTTCGTCAAGATAGATAGAACGGTATTCTCACAGCGAGCGGTTGAACAGAATTCGACGTTCTGCAGGCGCCACCTAGCGGCGAGCTAGAGGAAAATGGATAGTGTAAAAATATTCTCCGTGTTCAAATATCCATGCGCACAAATTTTCGTCAAAATCGCTTGAACGGTATTTTCGTAGCACGCAGTTGAACGGAATAGAAGTCGACATTCTGCAGCGCAATCTAGCGTCAAGTTACAGAAAAAACGGAAAGTGTAAAAGTATTGTACGTCCTCTAAATATCCATGTGTACTAATTTTCACAGCAAGCGGTCCGACGGAATAGAATTCGATGCTCTTTCAGCGCCACCTTGCGGGCAAGTTATGGCAAAATGGATTGCTTAAAAATATTCTCCGTGGTTCAAATATCCCTTCGTACCAATTTTTGTCGAGATAGATAGAACGGTAATTCTCAGAGCGAGCGGTTGAAGAGAATTCGACAATTCTCTTTCTGCAGCGCCACCTAGCGGCGAGCTAGAGGAAAATGGATATGTGTATAAAATATTCTCCGTGTTCAAATATCCATGCGCACTATATTTTCGTCCAAAATGCCTTCAACGGTATTTTCATAGCACGCAGTTAAACCTAAGGTGACCAAACGTTCCCCATTTTCTGGGGGACAGTCTCCATTTTCAGGACGTTTTTTTCAAATTGTCCCCAGAATGTAAAAATGGAACTGGGGACAATTTTTTAATTATTGCATTGTTTTTTCAATTAAATTGCTGTTAATTTATTGCATTAATTATAAATGTCCCCAGTTTTGTTGCCAGAATCGGGGACATGTCCCCGATTCTGACTACAAAAATCTGGTCACCTTAAGTTAAACAGAATAGAAGTCGACATTCTGCAGCGCAATCTAGCATCAAGTTACAGAAAAAACGGAAAGTGTAAAAGTATTGGTACGTCCTCAAATATCCATGTGTACTAATTTTCACAGCAAAGCGGTCCGACGGAATAGAATTCGATGCTCTTCCAGCGCCACCTTGCGGCAAGTTCTGGCAAAATGGATTGTGTAAAAAAAATTCTCCGTGTTCAAATATCCCCAACGTACCAATTTTCGTCAAGCTAGATCGAACGGTTTTTTTCATAGCGAGCGGTTGAACAGAATTCGACGTCCTGCAGCACCCATCTAGCGGCGAGCTAGAGGAAAATGTATAGCATAAAAATCTTCTCCTTGACGAAAGACTTGAGTATATCCAAATTTCATGGTGTTCGGTCAATAACCTCCTTAACCATTTCGAACTTTTTTCTGTTTCTAAACTTTCGAAATGAAAAATAACTCAAATAATATCCATTGTAAATGTTTATGGATGACGTAATAAATAACTAGCCTCCTTGAGAAATTTTGTGCCATACAAAATTTATATTCTTCACCTCCCTTATCACAGACATGTATGCATATATGTGAGTTGCAGTAGTCGTAAACCCCCCCATGAAAAATTTATGGATACGCCACTGATGTTTGGCAACAGTTTGCCAGCACATTTGAAGCAAAAATTGTTTCGTCAAAATGACCGCCGGGATTGTACGTAACTACTAATGAGAATATTGAAGATTTTGTAATTTTTTGAATTGATCATACGCTTATCACTGAATCAATCATTCACTCATAACGATTCCGGACAACCACTAGAAGATAAAACTTACTGCCATTACTCTTTAGAGCAAAAAAAAAAAGCGAAAGAACATCTGCACAGTTTGTGCTATCCGCTTCAAGTATATCAAAATTACGTATAAAAATGTAGAAAGAAGTCTGCGCTACTTTTAAAAATCTCACAAATCTACCCATTTCCCTATTTTAAAGTTTTTTTTTCGTTTTTTTTCAGCACCATTTTATTTCCAAAGTAAATTAAAAAAAAAAAAAAAAAAAAAAAAAGGTGTATTGTTTGCTCGACAACGCGCTGTTTCGAGTGAAGCTTGTTTGCAGAGTGACAATGACATCATACTCCAATCATGGTTTACAGGCTTTGAAGAGAAAACTGAGATTCCAATTCGTTTAAAATTGTTTTTCCAGATAACGTCGTTTAAACTTTTTTCGACAGATTTTCGGTTTGCATTTAACCCCTCTTGTATTGATGCTTCAAGCAGACGATCATTTTTAATGAAAAAAAAGTTAAACGACGTTTATCTGGAAAAACGACTCCTAAGTGTTTTAACCCTTCAAATTCTGGATTTCCTATCATTATGAAGCAGAATTCGTATTGTGTTGGATTGTTCACCCACTAATAAGGAAATTGAGGTCGGTTTAGCCGGTGCTGAAACAGGTTAGCTTTACCCCACTGATTCTTCTCCGGACGCGCTGGTCTGGGTTCCGATCACTGCTTCCTCTAGTGGGATCGCGGGTAGAGGTTACCGTAAAAAGGAAATAATTTTCAACAGACAAAACCCTTTAGAAGATTAAAAAGCAAAATATCATCTACACTGCTTTTACGATCTTCTTGTACTTTTTTCATAAATATGTAGAAAGAAATCTGCACTACATTTAAAGAATAAAAATCTACTCGTTCCCTAATTTTAGAGAGATTTTTCGGTACTTTCCGATCCATTTTATTTCCGAGAGTAATAAAGTGTGTCGTTTGAGTGACATAAGTCACTGTCATCAGGCTTTGAAGGGACAATTGCAATCCCAAATCGTCTGAAATAGTTTTTCCTAGATTACACAGTATTATTTTATTTCAGTTATTTTACAGCCTTTTATTTACCCTCCTTTCTTCTTTTCAGGAATCTCGTGAAGCTACATTCAGGCTGCTCCGTGCCCGCGATGATGTCACCAAGCTAAGCCACGGTCTCCGCCAAGAGATCGCTGAATTTTCTAGAAGAGAACAAAATATCAGCGTAGGAGAGAGAACTGTCAGCTGAGAAAGGATGGCCGTTACATTAACGGCTCAATTAAATGCAATACGAAAAGTGAGTCTTTAGAAGGTTGCTAATACAAAATTATTAAATAATTAAACATTACACATATCAACACTTAAACCATATTTATTTTAAAACTTCTACGAATTTATGTTACACACTGAAACGATTAAAGAATTAAGCATGCCACATTTGGTCGGTCGCTGGAGCTAAGCCATCCTACATGCACACCAACTGCGAGTGCAAGCGTAATCCTCTTCCTTCAGCGCGAGCCAGGTGCCAAAGTATTTTCCTGCGCGGTTGACAGTTATCGCCTTCCGCGCCGTAACGTGCTAGTTTCCGGATGCAGGAGATTACTGCGGGTCAGACCCCAACAGAACATCTGTTGTTTATTGCCTTATACTTGAAGCCAAAATGTGCCAAATACTGCTGTTATTATACGACTAGAAGTCGGTTGTGAACCAATTACAACCAGCGCTCTTCTGAAATTGTGAAAAAACTTTCCCATTCCAAAGATTTCGTTTTTCTGTACATAGATATTCTTATGTCTACACAGACAATTTCTTTGCTTCGCTTGATTTCCGCTTATAGATACTTGATTTATTTGTGAAAAGAGAAATTAAACTGCATAATCTAGAAAAACAATTTTAAAGAGCCTCTATAAAAAAAAAAAACTTGGCAGTTCGAGCCTCGTCAGGGGTAGATCCCCCTGAACCCCACAAATTTTTTAGTTTCATTATTGCCATATTAAAACGATATTAATTGACTTTGTCATTTTATCGCTCATCTTTTTGCGTATTTTGCCTGGTAACCCTATGTTGGAATTTTAATGAATGTAACCTATTTAGGGAAAATACATGTGATGCATATTCTATAGCTTACAAAATATTGTAACAATAGATTAAAGCTGTTTGTGAACTAATAGTATTTAAATGCATGTAAAATTATGTCGCATTTTTTCAATAAAGGGGTGATGAGAGATAAAATGACATTCATTAATAGCGCAGTCTTATCTCTTTTCTTTTTGTAAAGGGCTGCAAGAGAGGGTGATGTAATTTAAAATTTTTTTAAAAGTGTCTGTTTTATGTAGTGTCTGAAGTATTTATTACTGAAACGTGACCCTAAAAAACAGCATTAAGTGGAAATGAGACATTTTTCAAAGTGAGAAGTTCACTGAAACGGTGAAACTTTTCACTTTTTGGATAGCGAATGCCGCTGACATAATATTTTTTGTGTCATTATATTGCAATGATCTCATGTTAGTACATATGATGCAAACTTTAAGTCAAGATTAAAATATTTTTTCTTTTCTAGATTCCACATCCCTGGAATTAATTCGAATTACACATGTGAGGAAAATTTCCGTTTCTTACTGTTCGAAGAATGGGCGGTCACCGCAGCTAGTGTAATCATATAAGGTAAAAAGCTATTTTAAAATTTAAATTTATGTTCCATTACATGTATTTTTTAAATTTTTTATAACTGAATTTGTAACTTATTTTGATAGCTGATATTGTAACTAAGCTAATTGTAATCATGGGCGTAGCCAGAAATTTTTCATAGGGAGGGTTACGGCTACTACAACTCATATATATGTACACGTGTGTTTGATAATGTAACAAAGGAATATACATTTTGTTATGCCAAAAAAATTCATCATGAGGGGTTATGACACACCCCCCAAAAAACCCTAATGAATCAATTTATAACTGGTTTTGATAGCCGACACTCTAACTATGCTAATGTAATCATAAAACGTGCAAATTTATTAGGCAATTTGGAGTGTTTAGGCTGATTTTATTTTTTACCAACTATGCGAAAAATTCGAGCTGGGAATCGAAACCCCACGACTGAAGCATTCCTGGGTTAGAGGCTCAATGCGGCGTGGGTTCGAGGCATGCATTGAGTCGTGTGTTCGAGACTCAATGCGGCAGTCCAAAAATTCCAGAGCTAGGAATCGAACCCATGTATGCCGCATAACGTGCGGGTGCTTTACGACTGAGCTACTCTGGGACGATTCCCAGATGAAATTTCTCGCATTAGAACCGTTGACATTTATCATCTTCCTCTGCAAACCACAGATGGAACAGATGAAACAATTAATTCGTGACAACTCCGTTACGCTGCGGAATTTATACATATTTTAGAAAGTGTTTCTATCAACCTTTCAAGTTATTAGGCAATATCGAGTGTTTAGGCTGATTTTATTTTTTACCATCTATGCGAAAAATTCCACAACTGGGAATCGAACACACGACTGCCACATTCGTGGGTTAGTGGCTCAATGCGGCCTGGGTTCGAGGCATGCATTGAGTCGTGGGTTCGAGGCTCAATGCGGCAGTCTAAAAAATTCCAGAGCTGATGCAAAATCGTTTAAAAAGCAAAAAGTTTTCCACGCGTTTCCAGAAAAGATTTAATCCAAAAACAAAAGGCACACATGGGATCAAAGTATCATCACTTAATTAATTCTTGAATGGCAGACAAACATTAAAATTTAATGTACAATGTAAACAGTTTTACCATATTAAATGTTATTCATTTTTAGAAGAACGCATGAACATTGTTGAGTTTTTTTTTTTTTTTTTTTTTTTTTCCACTGGAATTTAGATTTTGATGAGTGATGTGTGGATGTAATTTTTGTCCTTAGCCGTACCCCCATTAAAATTTAATGTACAATGTAAACAGTTTTACCATATTAAATGTTATTCATTTTTTAGAAGAACGCATGAACATTGTTTTTTTTTTTTTTTTTTTTTTTTTTTTTTTTTTTCCCACTGGAATTTAAATTTTTGATGAGTGATGTGTGGATGTATTTTTTGTCCTTAGCCGTCCTCAACCTTTCAAGTTATTAGGCAATATCGAGTGTTTAGGCTGATTTTATTTTTTTACCATCTATGCGAAAAATTCCACAGCTGGGAATCGAACACACGACTGCCACATTCGTGGGTTAGTGGCTCATTGCGGCCTGGGTTCGATGCATGCATTGAGTCGTGGGTTCGAGGCTCAATGCGGCAGTCTAAAAATTCCAGAGCTGATGCAAAATCGTTTAAAAGCAAAAAGTTTCCAGAAGAGATTTAATCCAAAAGAAAAGGCACACACGGGATCAAAGTATCATCACTTAATTAATTCTTGAATGGCAGACAAACATTAAAATTTAATGTACAATGTAAACAGTTTTACCATATTAAATGTTATTCATTTTTAGAAGAACGCATGAACATTGTTGAGTTTTTTTTTTTTTTTTTTTCCACTGGAATTTAAATTTTCATGAGTGATGTGTGGATGTATTTTTTGTCCTTAGCCGTCCTCAACCTTTCAAGTTATTAGGCAATATCGAGTGTTTAGGCTGATTTTATTTTTTACCATCTATGCAAAAAATTCCACAGCTGGGAATCGAACACACGACGGCCACATTCGTGGGTTAATGGCTCAATGCGGCCTGGGTTTGAGGCATGCATTGAGTCGTGGGTTCGAGGCTCAATGCGGCAGTCTAAAAATTCCAGAGCTGATGCAAAATCGTTTTAAAAGCAAAAAGTTTCCACGCGTTTCCAGAAGAGATTTAATCCAAAACAAAAGGCACACACGGGATCAAAGTATCATCACTTAATTAATTCTTGAATGGCAGACAAACATTAAAATTTAATGTACGATGTAAACAGTTTTACCATATTAAATGTTATTCATTTTTAGCAGAACGCATGAACATTGTTTTTTTTTTTTTTTTTTTTAATTTAGATTTTGATGAGTGATGTGTGGATGTATTTTTTGTCCTTAGCCGTACCCCCATTAAAATTTAATGTACATTAAAATTTAATGTGCAATGTAAACAGTTTTATCATATTAAATGTTATTCATTTTTGGAAGAACGCATGAACATTGTTGAGTTTTTTTTTTTTTTTTTTTTTTTTTTTTTTTCCACTGGAATTTAAATTTTGATGAGTGATGTGTGGGTGTATTTTTTGTCCTTAGCCGTACCCCCACCCCCCCCGCCCCCCCCCCCAACCCCCCCCCCCCCCCTGCCTCACTCGGCAGAAGGCAGATTCGAACGCAAGACTGCCAGTTCTCGAGCCGCATGCTCTACCGACTGTACAAGCGTGAATCAACAGAAAATCGTTCATATTCGAAGTGTACTCTTTGAAATGGAGACTAAGAAAATTTTATCGCAGACTGGTTAGCACTGCTTTTAATGAATTTTAGTTAATTTTTTTCCTTAAGCCAATTTAATAAAAAGTAAATGAAAAAAGAATGTGCGAGTGTTTTTTCTGCGCTTGGGGATGGTGGGAGACGAAACGAAGGTAACTACTGGGATGCTCGAGTTATTTTATTTTATTTCTCGGAGTTTGCAAGGCATCGATGCTCAATCTACTGACTGTGAATGGTGCCATTAATTTAAATTGTCAAAATGAATGAATTTCACATTTCCGAGGAGATGAGTGATTGATATGTATGAACGTTGTCGAGTTTCTGATGATTGTTTTCCCTGTATTAATAGGTTTTGGTTTAGTATACCCATGGCAAGGGTAAATTTTAATCTTTTGTGTTTTAAAGAATTATTCTAATAATCAAAGTAATAATCACGGGATCCAGGGGGGGGGCATACACTTGGGGATGGGAGCCCCCCCTTACGCCATGCCTCTGCGAACATCCCCCACTTAAGACTTGATTTTTTTTCCCTCCGGAGGACGGTGGTTTTGACGAGTGGCATGTGAACGCATGCTTTTAGAATTGCCTGACATTAGTGCGCCGGTGTTTTTTCTGCGCTTGGGGATGGTGCGAGACGAAAGGAAAGTAACTATACTCGTATGTTCGCGTTATTTTATTTCTCGGAGTTTGCAAGGCAGCGAAGCTCACTCTGCTGACTGTCAATGGTTCCGTGAATTTAAATTGTCGAGATGAATGAATTTCGCATTTCTGAGGGGATGAGTGATCGACACGTATGAACGTTGTCGAGTTTCTGATGATTGTTTTCCCTTTGGTTTAGTATACCCATGGCAAGGGTAAATTTTAATCTTTTGTGTTTTAACGAATTATTCTAATAATCAAAGTAGGCAGCAGCAGGGGATCCAGGGGGGGGCACATGCCTGGGTATTGGAGCCCCCCCCCCCTTATGCCATGCCTCTGCGAACATCCCCCACTTCCGACTTGTTTTTTTTCCCCTCCGGAGGACGGTGGTTTTGACGAGTGGCATGTGAACGCTTGCTTTTAGAATTGCCTGACATTAGTGCGCCGGTGTTTTTTCTGCGCTTGGGGATTGTGCGAGACGAAAGGAAGGTAACTATACTCGTATGTTCGCGTTATTTTATTTCTCGGAGTTTGCAAGGCAGCGAAGCTCACTCTGCTGACTGTCAATGGTTCCGTGAATTTAAATTGTCGAGATGAATGAATTTCGCATTTCTGAGGGGATGAGTGATCGACACGTATGAACGTTGTCGAGTTTCTGATGATTGTTTTCCCTTTGGTTTAGTATACCCATGGCAAGGGTAAATTTTAATCTTTTGTGTTTTAACGAATTATTCTAATAATCAAATTAGGCAGCAGCAGGGGATCCAGGGGGGGGCACATGCCTGGGTATGGGAGCCCCCCCCCTTACGCCATGCCACTGCGAACATCCCCCACTTCCGACTTGTTTTTTTTTTTCCCTCCGGAGGACGGTGGTTTTGACGAGTGGCATGTGAACGCTTGCTTTTAGAATTGCCTGACATTAGTGCGCCGGTGTTTTTTTCTGCGCTTGGGGATGGTGCGAGACGAAAGGAAGGTAACTATACTCGTATGTTCGCGTTATTTTATTTCTCGGAGTTTGCAAGACAGCGAAGCTCACTCTGCTGACTGTCAATGGTTCCGTGAATTTAAATTGTCGAGATGAATGAATTTCGCATTTCTGAGGGGATGAGTGATCGACACGTATGAACGTTGTCGAGTTTCTGATGATTGTTTTCCCTTTGGTTTAGTATACCCATGGCAAGGGTAAATTTTAATCTTTTGTGTTTTTAACGAATTATTCTAATAATCAAAGTAGGCAGCAGCAGGGGATCCAGGGGGGGGCACATGCCTGGGTATTGGAGCCCCCCCCCCCTTATGCCATGCCTCTGCGAACATCCCCCACTTCCGACTTGTTTTTTTTCCCCTCCGGAGGACGGTGGTTTTGACGAGTGGCATGTGAACGCTTGCTTTTAGAATTGCCTGACATTAGTGCGCCGGTGTTTTTTCTGCGCTTGGGGATTGTGCGAGACGAAAGGAAGGTAACTATACTCGTATGTTCGCGTTATTTTATTTCTCGGAGTTTGCAAGGCAGCGAAGCTCACTCTGCTGACTGTCAATGGTTCCGTGAATTTAAATTGTCGAGATGAATGAATTTCGCATTTCTGAGGGGATGAGTGATCGACACGTATGAACGTTGTCGAGTTTCTGATGATTGTTTTCCCTTTGGTTTAGTATACCCATGGCAAGGGTAAATTTTAATCTTTTGTGTTTTAACGAATTATTCTAATAATCAAATTAGGCAGCAGCAGGGGATCCAGGGGGGGGCACATGCCTGGGTATGGGAGCCCCCCCCTTACGCCATGCCACTGCGAACATCCCCCACTTCCGACTTGTTTTTTTTTTTTCCCTCCGGAGGACGGTGGTTTTGACGAGTGGCATGTGAACGCTTGCTTTTAGAATTGCCTGACATTAGTGCGCCGGTGTTTTTTCTGCGCTTGGGGATGGTGCGAGACGAAAGGAAGGTAACTATACTCGTATGTTCGCGTTATTTTATTTTCTCGGAGTTTGCAAGACAGCGAAGCTCACTCTGCTGACTGTCAATGGTTCCGTGAATTTAAATTGTCGAGATGAATGAATTTCGCATTTCTGAGGGGATGAGTGATCGACACGTATGAACGTTGTCGAGTTTCTGATGATTGTTTTCCCTTTGGTTTAGTATACCCATGGCAAGGGTAAATTTTAGTCTTTTGTGTTTTAACGAATTATTCTAATAATCAAAGTAGGCAGCAGCAGGGGATCCAGGGGGGGCACATGCCTTTGTATGGGAGCCCCCCCCCTTACGCCATGCCACTGCGAACATCCCCCACTTCCGACTTGTTTTTTTTTTTCCCTCCGGAGGACGGTGGTTTTGACGAGTGGCATGTGAACGCTTGCTTTTAGAATTGCCTGACATTAGTGCGCCGGTGTTTTTTCTGCGCTTGGGGATGGTGCGAGACGAAAGGAAGGTAACTATACTCGTATGTTCGCGTTTTTATATTTCTCGGAGTTTGCAAGGCAGCGAAGCTCACTCTGCTGACTGTCAATGGTTCCGTGAATTTAAATTGTCGAGATGAATGAATTTCGCATTTCTGAGGGGATGAGTGATCGACACGTATGAACGTTGTCGAGTTTCTGATGATTGTTTTCCCTTTGGTTTAGTATACCCATGGCAAGGGTAAATTTTAATCTTTTGTGTTTTAACGAATTATTCTAGTAATCAAAGTGTGGGGGGAGCAAGCAAATATCTTTGGAAGGTATCTTGAGCTTTCGAAGGTTTTCTTTGAATAATATTTCCTTCTTTTGAATAATTTGTATTTGTTCGTGCCATGAGTTTTGGAAGGTTTTCTTCCAGAGACATTTGCCATTTTAAAACTGTGTTTATATTGTATATTAAATTTTAATGTATGCCATCTAAGAATGCATTGTGTGATAATTCAGAGTTCATTACGTGATAATGTTTTGATTCGGTGAGTGAGTTGTGTTTTGGAAGGTTTTCTTCGAATAACATTTAATATGGCAAGCTGTTCAAATTGTATACTAAAGTTTAATGTTTGTGCGCTTCGAAACCGACAGTTCGATTGCCGCTGCAGGCCGTTCAAGAGGGTGGGAGAATTGGGGGTGGGCGAGGAAATATCTTTGGAAGGTTTTCTTCCAGAGACATTTGCCATTTTAAAACTGTGTTTAAATTGTATATTAGCCATCCTCTTGAGCTTTCGAAGGTTTTCTTTGAATAATATTTCCTTCTTTTCAATAACATTCATACTACATTTCATTATCTGCCCCGTATGCGAGAATAAGTTGTATTTGTTCGTGCCATGAGTTTTGGAAGGTTTTCTTCCAGAGACATTTGCCATTTTAAAACTGTGTTTATATTGTATATTAAATTTTAATGTATGCCATCTAAGAATGCATTGTGTGATAATTCAGAAATCATTACGTGATAATGTTTTGATTCGGTGAGTGAGTTGTGTTTTGGAAGGTTTTCTTCGAATAACATTTAATATGGCAAGCTGTTCAAATTGTATACTAAAGTTTAATGTTTGTGCGCTTCGAAACCGACAGTTCGATTGCCGCTGCAGGCCGTTCAAGAGGGTGGGAGAATTGGGGGTGGGCGAGGAAATATCTTTGGAAGGTTTTCTTCCAGAGACATTTGCCATTTTAAAACTGTGTTTAAATTGTATATTAGCCATCCTCTTGAGCTTTCGAAGGTTTTCTTTGAATAATATTTCCTTCTTTTCAATAACATTCATACTACATTTCATTATCTGCCCCGTATGCGAGAATAATTTGTATTTGTTCGTGCCATGAGTTTTGGAAGGTTTTCTTCCAGAGACATTTGCCATTTTAAAACTGTGTTTATATTGTATATTAAATTTTAATGTATGCCATCTAAGAATGCATTGTGTGATAATTCAGAAATCATTACGTGATAATGTTTTGTTTCGGTGAGTGAGTTGCGTTTTGGAAGGTTTTCTTCGAATAACATTTAATATGGCAAGCTGTTCAAATTGTATACTAAAGTTTAATGTTTGTGCGCTTCGAAACCGACAGTTCGATTGCCGCTGCAGGCCGTTCAAGAGGGTGGGAGAATTGGGGGTGGGCGAGGAAATATCTTTGGAAGGTTTTCTTCCAGAGACATTTGCCATTTTAAAACTGTGTTTAAATTGTATATTAGCCATCCTCTTGAGCTTTCGAAGGTTTTCTTTGAATAATATTTCCTTCTTTTCAATAACATTCATACTACATTTCATTATCTGCCCCGTATGCGAGAATAATTTGTATTTGTTCGTGCCATGAGTTTTGGAAGGTTTTCTTCCGGAGACATTTGCCATTTTAAAACTGTGTTTATATTGTATATTAAATTTTAATGTATGCCATCTAAGAATGCATTGTGTGATAATTCAGAAATCATTACGTGATAATGTTTTGATTCGGTGAGTGAGTTGTGTTTTGGAAGGTTTTCTTCGAATAACATTTAATATGGCAAGCTGTTCAAATTGTATACTAAAGTTTAATGTTTGTGCGCTTCGAAACCGACAGTTCGATTGCCGCTGCAGGCCGTTCAAGAGGGTGGGAGAATTGGGGGTGGGCGAGGAAATATCTTTGGAAGGTTTTCTTCCAGAGACATTTGCCATTTTAAAACTGTGTTTAAATTGTATATTAGCCATCCTCTTGAGCTTTCGAAGGTTTTCTTTGAATAATATTTCCTTCTTTTCAATAACATTCATACTACATTTCATTATCTGCCCCGTATGCGAGAA
>JAWZYV010016401.1:22500-25000 GCA_038373885.1 Cheiracanthium punctorium
GAGCTACGGACAAGACTCGCATCTTTTAGAGCCTGTCCGTCTGTGGACTCATGGAGACGTTGGGCCCACATGTTTTGCTCCCGGGACTTAGATCCGATGGAGATGCCATTATAATTCATAAACTTCCGCCACCTAGAGATTTGTATATGGATAAAATCACGGTCCCGACCAGCGGGACCGATCGTGTAGACTTCTAAAAACTTCTCTAGGCGGCTCACCCTCATTCTAGGCATCAACCACCGCAGAGATGGAATTCCAAGTCCCCCGTCATTGACGGTTGCATGGAAAAAGCCAACCGGCACGTCGTGAGGGAGATCTAACCACCTTCGGACGTATCTTCTTACCAGGATGTCCGCCCTCTTGAGGCACCCCACATTCGTGCGCCCCAATACTAGTTTGTGATAGACACCTGGCAAGAGATAGCACCTGAGGGCAAATAGCCGTTGTTGTGGCTTGTAAGGTGCTTTGGTTAGAATCTCTAATTTAGAAGTCAAGTCCTCCAGTAAAGACACTAGGACCCTCCCAGTGGTAGAGTAGGTGGCACCTAAATATGTAAACTCCTCCCCTACCCCAAGGGCTCGGAGAGGAGTATTGCCAACCTTAAGGTCGGTCTTAACGACCTTGACCTTCTTCTCTTTTCCACTGGGCACCATAGAAATGGTGAAGGACTTAGTATAATTTACCTTCAGGCCCAGTGACTGGAGGATCCCTACTGACACATTCAAGAGCTCCTGCATGCCCTGCTTCGTCTCTGCGAACAGAAGCAGGTCATCAGCAAAGGCGGCAGCGTTGACAAGTTTACCGCCAATGGGAACGCCCAGATGGTCGGGCAGGCTCCTTAGGAGTACATCGATTGCCATGTTAAAGAGCAGGGGACTTAGTGGGTCTCCCTGTCTGACCCCCCTTGTCGGGTGTATTAGGTCAGAACACCCATCAGAGAACTGGAGCACTGTACCCGCCTGCAGGTACAGGGACTGCACAAGCCTAACAAACATTGCCGGCAGTCCCGCGTACTCCAGAACCTTCAGAAGTGCCTCATGAGCTATGGAATCGAAGGCCTTTTGGAGGTCGACGGATGCAACAAAGGACGACCGAACCTCAGACCGTCTTACAGATAATACGAGGTCGAGGACGGTCGAATTGTCCATGCATCCGTCTACGGGCTGGAACCCCCTTTGCCTCGGGTCTAGATGAATCTCATCCTTGACCCGTGTACTCATGACTTTAGTAAAGAGCCTTGTGAGACCGTTAGAGATGGTAATCGGTCTCAGTTCCCCAGGACTGGAAATTATGCTCTTCTTGGGAATGAGCACAGTCCTGGCTGTTAACATACTTGCAGGGAGCTCGCCACACCAGAGGAACAAGTTGAGAAGTTTCACAAGAAACTCCCAGGGTAATGCTCTCAACTGCCTCGGCGTGACATGGTCAGGACCTGCGGCCGACGAACTCCTGGGAAAGCTCGCCTTGATCTCATCGAAGACTATGGGACGCCAGAGTACCGCTATAGACACTTTCTGGCCACCATAGTCAACCGCAGGTAGACATGGAAGAGGGGAGACGGGCTGAGTAAGCAGAGACTTCCAGAAATCTTCTGCGAAGTCCCTGGTGACTTTAAAATCACCACCGTCACCTTTGAGGGTGCTCTTAATTTGCCTAGAGCGGTTCTTTTTATAACCGCTCTGCACCCTCGCATACTCAATGCGCCTCGCCTTACGTCTCGAGATAGCTCCAGCTGGTTGAGTCCTGGCCCTTTTAACTGATTTGGGACCAGACTGCGGTGGTGGTGGGAAGACCGACCGCAGAACCGCCTCCAACTCAGCAAGACAAGCTTGCTTACTTAGAGTATTTAAGGAGGCGATGACTTTGTCTATCTCAGAAAACGCTCCAACGGAAGGGGGTAAAGATGTTAGTACCTCTTCCAACCGCCGGAGGGCCCCCTCTTCCTCGAGACTGAGTGTCCGAAGTTTAGGGCTACCTCCTGTAGAGGACGCCTGGACCGGAATGAGGTCGCTCATGGATGACGAGCCCTCGCCAGCACTCTGATCTAACCCCATGGCGCTTTGCTGGGGCGGGGGCAATCCCCTGCGATCAGGTGAGGTAGGAGAGCTGTGGTCAGAGGCAGGGGAGGAGTCTCTCATAGATGTTAATATTTCCTCCACCAAGCGCCGGTAAGCAGCTTGACGCCGCTTACCCTTTATAGCTTCGAGCGTACGCTCGGGGTGGAGGGAGAGGAGCTCCTGGTTAACGAATTTAATCCCCCGCTTAACCATCTTCGCCTCATCATGAGCTAGCATGCGGACCTCTTCATCGGTCCAACGGGTTTTAATACGCTCAACATTGATGTTGGCGTTGGCGACCTCGGGGTGCTTTGATCTTATGTGCACCCCAAGCCCTCTTTTCGTCGCAAAAGACCTTGAGCAAGAGTCGCAGGCAAATTCGAGAACTGGAGAGTTAGCGGGTTGGTCCGATGAGGGACCAGCACCAACACCTTGGGAATCCC
>JAWZYV010016401.1:30000-41355 GCA_038373885.1 Cheiracanthium punctorium
GGCGCGTAACCTACCATCGAAAGTTGATAAGGCAGACACTTGAAAGATACGTCGCCGGGACGGGCCCGTGCGATCAGCCCAAAGTTATACAGAGTCACCACAGTTTACGGACCGAAGTCCGATTGGTTTTGGTCTAATAAAAGCGCTCGTCCCCGAAGGTCGGAGCTCTGCTGCATGTATTAGCTCTAGAATTGCCACAGTTATCCAAGTAGTAAGGTACGATCCAAGGAACCATAACTGATTTAATGAGCCATTCGCGGTTTCGCCTTAATACGGCATGTACTTAGACATGCATGGCTTAATCTTTGAGACAAGCATATGACTACTGGCAGGATCAACCAGGTATCTTCTCCGTCAAAGAGAAGGTTCGAATCGCAGCCGACTCGAATCCCGAACTCGTGGCGCGCCTCTCCGAAGGGAGAGGCGCGGACCCCGCAGCGACGGCGGGATCCACGTTTTATCACCACGTGCGAGAGATTCTCGTCATCGCGTTCGGTAGCAGTTCGAAACTCACGACGTCCCCGCCGGCATCAGCGCCGGGAGGTTTGCGTACGTGGGCGTCGAGCGGTTTGTGCGTCGGACGCAGGGGCAGAAAACCCTTCATCTCAACACGCTCCTCCTTCAGAGACTGCGGCACTCAGTCCGAGACTCTGGAAGATTCGCCGTGGAAGACTGAGATTGCGGGGCAGGCAGGAGTGGAGCGCCAGTCGGGCGCCGGACACTCAAAGTCTTTTCAATTCGAGACAGAAAGTCTCGATCGACTTGTCGACGACTTGCAATTCCCATACGGTGACCGTTAGTTGAAACTGCAAGCCGTATGAGAAAACAATCGGAAAAGAGGCCGAAACCCCAATCCTCTTGTCTTCTCACAGACACCACCTGCTCCACATGTAACGCGAAAGTGCTGCATCAACAAAAAATGGCCGCCGGAAACGACGTCGACTTCCGCCGATACTTCCGGTGCCAAATATGTCCACGATGCGCAAAATCGTAATCCTCGAAAATCATATGCTGTTTGACCGGAGTTTTCCGCATTAATTTCGAGGTATCGTGGTCTCGCACTTTTGTCCTTCCAAAATTTTTTCTTCGTACTACTATATTTGAACTTTGATAAAATAAACTCGCTTAAATTTTTTTTCACACGTTTTGGTGTTTAGAGGCTCTCGACGCCCTTCCCTACACTTAAAAGGCATCGTCCGAAAAGTTTCGCGATTATCCGGCAAAGTTTTTTTTTTTTCGTAACTTTGAAACTTTTTACAGCGTCATAGGATTAAAACCTGCCTTCTGAACACGAACGCAATCCATCGGAGCACGCTAACACACAGAAATTTACGCAAAATTTTTTCGCACGTTCTGGTGTTCAGAGGTTCATGAAGCTCTTCCCCACACTTAAACGGCATCGTTCGAAAAGTTTCGCGGTTATCCGGCAATATTTTTTTTTCGGAACTTTGAAACTTTTTCCAGCGTCATAGGATTTTAAAACTTGCCCTCTGAACACGAACAGAAGCCATCGGAACACGCGAACACACAGAAATTCTCTTGGAAATTCTTTTGCGCGTTCTGGTGTTCAAAGGCTCTTAAAGCCCTTCCCTACACTCTAAAAGGGGCAGAGTAAGGTTTAGAGATCCGCCGCTATGAATTTTCATGACGATCCGCTGCATAGTCCTGAAGTTGATGCGCTGCAGCGCCACCTAGTAGTGAGTAACACCTAAATGAAGTCAGAGTATATTCTCCATGCTCAAATGTGTCAGTATAAAATTTTTATAGCGGTCGGCCCAGCGGTATCGAAGTTGATGCGCTGCAGCGCCACCTAGCAGTGAGTAACATCTAAATGAAGTCAGAGTATATTCTCCATGCTCAAATATGTCAGTAGAAAATTTTTATAGCGGTCGGCCCAGCGGTATCGAAGTTGATGCGCTGCAGCGCCACCTAGTAGTGAGTAACATCTAAATGAAGTCAGAGTATATTCTCCATGCTCAAATGTGTCAGTATAAAATTTTTATAGCGGTCGGCCCAGCGGTATCGAAGTTGATGCGCTGCAGCGCCACCTAGTAGTGAGTAACACCTAAATGAAGTCAGAGTATATTCTCCATGCTCAAATGTGTCAGTATAAAATTTTTATAGCGGTCGGCCCAGCGGTATCGAAGTTGATGCGCTGCAGCGCCACCTAGCAGTGAGTAACATCTAAATGAAGTCAGAGTATATTCTCCATGCTCAAATATGTCAGTAGAAAATTTTTATAGCGGTCGGCCCAGCGGTATCGAAGTTGATGCGCTGCAGCGCCACCTAGTAGTGAGTAACATCTAAATGAAGTCAGAGTATATTCTCCATGCTCAAATGTGTCAGTATAAAATTTTTATAGCGGTCGGCCCAGCGGTATCGAAGTTGATGCGCTGCAGCGCCACCTAGTAGTGAGTAACACCTAAATGAAGTCAGAGTGTATTCTCCATGCTCAAATGTGTCAGTATAAAATTTTTATAGCGGTCGGCCCATCGGTATCGAAGTTGATGCGCTGCAGCGCCACCTAGTGGTGATTAAGATCAAAAGTAACAGAGAATATATTCTTCTCTCTCAAATGTGCAATTATAAAAAATTGTATGCCGATCGGTCCAACGGCATAGAAGTTTATGCGCTGCAGCGCCGTCTAGCGTCGAGTTTAAGCAGAACGGCTAATCTAAAACTATCGTACGTCCTCAAATGTCCATGCGTACTAATTTTCATCAAAAACGGTATTTTCACAGCAAGCGGTCCAACGGAATAGAACCCGACGCTCTTCAGCGCCACCTTGCGGCAATTTATGGCAAAATGGACTGCGTAAAAATATTCTCCGTGTTTAAATATCCCTAGGTACGAATTTTCGTCAAGATAGATCCAACGGTTTTGTCACAGCGAGCGGTTGAACAGAATTCGACGCTCTGCAGCGCCGCCTAGAGGAAAATGGATAGTGTGAAAATATTCTCCGTGTTCCAATATCCAAGCGCACAAATTTTCGTCAAAATCGCTTGAACGGTATTTTCGTAGCACGCAGTTGAACGGAATAGAAATCGACGCTCTGCAGCGCCGCCTAGAGGAAAATGGATAGTGTGAAAATATTCTCCGTGTTCCAATATCCAAGCGCACAAATTTTCGTCAAAATCCCTTGAACGGTATTTTCGTAGCACGCAGTTGAACGGAATAGAAATCTTCGTTCTGCAGCGCCACCTAGCGTCAAGTTACAGAAAAACGGATAGCGCAAAAGCGTTCTCCGTGCGCAAATATCCGTTCGTACCAATTTTCATCGGAATCTGTTGAACGGTATTTTCACAGCAAGCGGTCCGAAGGAATAGAACCCGACGCTCTTCAGCGTCACCTTGCGGCAATTTATGGCAAAATGGACTGCGTAAAAATATTCTCCGTGTTTAAATATCCCTAGGTACGAATTTTCGTCAAGATCGATCGAACGTTTTTTTCACAGCGAGCGGTTGAACAGAATTCGACGCTCTGCAGCGCCGCCTAGAGGAAAATGGATAGTGTGAAAATATTCTCCGTGTTCCAATATCCAAGCGCACAAATTTTCGTCAAAATCCCTTGAACGGTATTTTCGTAGCACGCAGTTGAACGGAATAGAAATCGTCGTTCTGCAGCGCCACCTAGCGTCAAGTTACAGAAAAACGGATAGCGCAAAAGCGTTCTCCGTGCGCAAATATCCGTCAGTACCAATTTTCATCGGAATCTGTTGAACGGTATTTTCACAGCAAGCGGTCCGACGGAATAGAACCCGACGCTCTTCAGCGCCACCTTGCGGCAAGTTATGGCAAAATGGATTGCGTAAAAATATTCTCCGTGTTCAAATATCCCTACGTACCAATTTTCGTCAAGATAGATAGAACGGTATTCTCACAGCGAGCGGTTGAACAGAATTCGACGTTCTGCAGCGCCACCTAGCGGCGAGCTAGAGGAAAATGGATAGTGTAAAAATATTCTCCGTGTTCAAATATCCATGCGCACAAATTTTCGTCAAAATCGCTTGAACGGTATTTTCGTAGCACGCAGTTGAACGGAATAGAAGTCGACATTCTGCAGCGCAATCTAGCGTCAAGTTACAGAAAAACGGAAAGTGTAAAAGTATTGTACGTCCTCAAATATCCATGTGTACTAATTTTCACAGCAAGCGGTCCGACGGAATAGAATTCGATGCTCTTCAGCGCCACCTTGCGGCAAGTTATGGCAAAATGGATTGCTTAAAAATATTCTCCGTGTTCAAATATCCCTTCGTACCAATTTTTGTCGAGATAGATAGAACGGTATTCTCAGAGCGAGCGGTTGAAGAGAATTCGACTTTCTGCAGCGCCACCTAGCGGCGAGCTAGAGGAAAATGGATAGTGTAAAAATATTCTCCGTGTTCAAATATCCATGCGCACATATTTTCGTCAAAATGCCTTCAACGGTATTTTCATAGCACGCAGTTAAACTAAGGTGACCAAACGTCCCCATTTTCTGGGGACAGTCTCCATTTTCAGGACGTTTTTCAAATTGTCCCCAGAATGTAAAAATGGAACTGGGGACAATTTTTTAATTATTGCATTGTTTTTCAATTAAATTGCTGTTAATTATTGCATTAATTATAAATGTCCCCAGTTTTGTTGCCAGAATCGGGGACATGTCCCCGATTCTGACTACAAAAATCTGGTCACCTTAAGTTAAACAGAATAGAAGTCGACATTCTGCAGCGCAATCTAGCATCAAGTTACAGAAAAACGGAAAGTGTAAAAGTATTGTACGTCCTCAAATATCCATGTGTACTAATTTTCACAGCAAGCGGTCCGACGGAATAGAATTCGATGCTCTTCAGCGCCACCTTGCGGCAAGTTCTGGCAAAATGGATTGTGTAAAAAAATTCTCCGTGTTCAAATATCCCCACGTACCAATTTTCGTCAAGCTAGATCGAACGGTTTTTTTCATAGCGAGCGGTTGAACAGAATTCGACGTCCTGCAGCACCATCTAGCGGCGAGCTAGAGGAAAATGTATAGCATAAAAATCTTCTCCTTGACGAAAGACTTGAGTATACCAAATTTCATGGTGTTCGGTCAATAACCTCCTTAACCATTTCGAACTTTTTTCTGTTTCTAAACTTTCGAAATGAAAAATAATCAAATAATATCCATTGTAAATGTTTATGGATGACGTAATAAATAACTAGCCTCCTTGAGAAATTTTGTGCCATACAAAATTTATATTCTTCACTCCCTTATCACAGACATGTATGCATATATGTGAGTTGCAGTAGTCGTAACCCCCCCATGAAAAATTTATGGATACGCCACTGATGTTTGGCAACAGTTTGCCAGCACATTTGAAGCAAAAATTGTTTCGTCAAAATGACCGCCGGGATTGTACGTAACTACTAATGAGAATATTGAAGATTTTGTAATTTTTTGAATTGATCATACGCTTATCACTGAATCAATCATTCACTCATAACGATTCCGGACAACCACTAGAAGATAAAACTTACTGCCATTACTCTTTAGAGAAAAAAAAAAAGCGAAAGAACATCTGCACAGTTTGTGCTATCCGCTTCAAGTATATCAAAATTACGTATAAAAATGTAGAAAGAAGTCTGCGCTACTTTAAAAATCTCAAAATCTACCCATTTCCCTATTTTAAAGTTTTTTTTCGTTTTTTTCAGCACCATTTTATTTCCGAAAGTAAATTAAAAAAAAAAAAAAAAAAAAAAAGGTGTATTGTTTGCTCGACAACGCGCTGTTTCGAGTGAAGCTGTTTCGAGTGACAATGACATCATACTCCAATCATGGTTTACAGGCTTTGAAGAGAAAACTGAGATTCCAATTCGTTTAAAATTGTTTTTCCAGATAACGTCGTTTAACTTTTTTCGACAGATTTCGGTTTGCATTTAACCCCTCTTGTATTGATGCTTCAAGCAGACGATCATTTTTAATGAAAAAAAAGTTAAACGACGTTATCTGGAAAAACGACTCCTAAGTGTTTTAACCCTTCAAATTCTGGATTTCCTATCATTATGAAGCAGAATTCGTATTGTGTTGGATTGTTCACCCACTAATAAGGAAATTGAGGTCGGTTTAGCCGGTGCTGAAACAGGTTAGCTTTACCCCACTGATTCTTCTCCGACGCGCTGGTCTGGGTTCCGATCACTGCTTCCTCTAGTGGGATCGCGGGTAGAGGTTACCGTAAAAAGGAAATAATTTCAACAGACAAAACCCTTTAGAAGATTAAAAAGCAAAATATCATCTACACTGCTTTTACGATCTTCTTGTACTTTTTCATAAATATGTAGAAAGAAATCTGCACTACATTTAAAGAATAAAAATCTACTCGTTCCCTAATTTTAGAGAGATTTTTCGGTACTTTCCGATCCATTTTATTTCCGAGAGTAATAAAGTGTGTCGTTTGAGTGACATAAGTCACTGTCATCAGGCTTTGAAGGGACAATTGCAATCCCAAATCGTCTGAAATAGTTTTCCTAGATTACACAGTATTATTTTATTTCAGTTATTTTACAGCCTTTATTTACCCTCCTTTCTTCTTTTCAGGAATCTCGTGAAGCTACATTCAGGCTGCTCCGTGCCGCGATGATGTCACCAAGCTAAGCCACGGTCTCCGCCAAGAGATCGCTGAATTTTCTAGAAGAGAACAAAATATCAGCGTAGGAGAGAGAACTGTCAGCTGAGAAAGGATGGCCGTTACATTACGGCTCAATTAAATGCAATACGAAAAGTGAGTCTTTAGAAGGTTGCTAATACAAAATTATTAAATAATTAAACATTACACATATCAACACTTAAACCATATTTATTTTAAAACTTCTACGAATTTATGTTACACACTGAAACGATAAAGAATTAAGCATGCCACATTTGGTCGGTCGCTGGAGCTAAGCCATCCTACATGCACACCAACTGCGAGTGCAAGCGTAATCCTCTTCCTTCAGCGCGAGCCAGGTGCCAAAGTATTTTCCTGCGCGGTTGACAGTTATCGCCTTCCGCGCCGTAACGTGCTAGTTTCCGGATGCAGGAGATTACTGCGGGTCAGACCCCAACAGAACATCTGTTGTTTATTGCCTTATACTTGAAGCCAAAATGTGCCAAATACTGCTGTTATTATACGACTAGAAGTCGGTTGTGAACCAATTACAACCAGCGCTCTTCTGAAATTGTGAAAAAACTTTCCCATTCCAAAGATTTCGTTTTCTGTACATAGATATTCTTATGTCTACACAGACAATTTCTTTGCTTCGCTTGATTTCCGCTTATAGATACTTGATTTATTTGTGAAAAGAGAAATTAAACTGCATAATCTAGAAAAACAATTTTAAAGCCTCTATAAAAAAAAAAACTTGGCAGTTCGAGCCTCGTCAGGGGTAGATCCCCCTGAACCCCACAAATTTTTTAGTTTCATTATTGCCATATTAAAACGATATTAATTGACTTTGTCATTTTATCGCTCATCTTTTGCGTATTTTGCCTGGTAACCCTATGTTGGAATTTTAATGAATGTAACCTATTTAGGGAAAATACATGTGATGCATATTCTATAGCTTACAAAATATTGTAACAATAGATTAAAGCTGTTGTGAACTAATAGTATTTAAATGCATGTAAAATTATGTCGCATTTTTTCAATAAAGGGTGATGAGAGATAAAATGACATTCATTAATAGCGCAGTCTTATCTCTTTTCTTTTTGTAAAGGGCTGCAAGAGAGGGTGATGTAATTTAAAATTTTTTTAAAAGTGTCTGTTTTATGTAGTGTCTGAAGTATTTATTACTGAAACGTGACCCTAAAAAACAGCATTAAGTGGAAATGAGACATTTTTCAAAGTGAGAAGTTCACTGAAACGGTGAAACTTTTCACTTTTTGGATAGCGAATGCCGCTGACATAATATTTTTTGTGTCATTATATTGCAATGATCTCATGTTAGTACATATGATGCAAACTTTAAGTCAAGATTAAAATATTTTTTCTTTTCTAGATTCCACATCCCTGGAATTAATTCGAATTACACATGTGAGGAAAATTTCCGTTTCTTACTGTTCGAAGAATGGGCGGTCACGCAGCTAGTGTAATCATATAAGGTAAAAAGCTATTTTAAAATTTAAATTTATGTTCCATTACATGTATTTTTTAAATTTTTTATAACTGAATTTGTAACTTATTTTGATAGCTGATATTGTAACTAAGCTATTGTAATCATGGGCGTAGCCAGAAATTTTTCATAGGGAGGGTTACGGCTACTACAACTCATATATATGTACACGTGTGTTTGATAATGTAACAAAGAATATACATTTTGTATGCCAAAAAATTCATCATGAGGGTTATGACACACCCCCCAAAAAACCCTAATGAATCAATTTATAACTGGTTTTGATAGCCGACACTCTAACTATGCTAATGTAATCATAAAACGTGCAAATTTATTAGGCAATTTGGAGTGTTTAGGCTGATTTTATTTTTTACCAACTATGCGAAAAATTCGAGCTGGGAATCGAACCCACGACTGAAGCATTCCTGGGTTAGAGGCTCAATGCGGCGTGGGTTCGAGGCATGCATTGAGTCGTGTGTTCGAGACTCAATGCGGCAGTCCAAAAATTCCAGAGCTAGGAATCGAACCCATGTATGCCGCATAACGTGCGGGTGCTTTACGACTGAGCTACTCTGGGACGATTCCCAGATGAAATTTCTCGCATTAGAACCGTTGACATTTATCATCTTCCTCTGCAAACCACAGATGGAACAGATGAAACAATTAATTCGTGACAACTCCGTTACGCTGCGGAATTTATACATATTTTAGAAAGTGTTTCTATCAACCTTTCAAGTTATTAGGCAATATCGAGTGTTTAGGCTGATTTTATTTTTTACCATCTATGCGAAAAATTCCACAACTGGGAATCGAACACACGACTGCCACATTCGTGGGTTAGTGGCTCAATGCGGCCTGGGTTCGAGGCATGCATTGAGTCGTGGGTTCGAGGCTCAATGCGGCAGTCTAAAAATTCCAGAGCTGATGCAAAATCGTTTAAAAGCAAAAAGTTTCCACGCGTTTCCAGAAAAGATTTAATCCAAAACAAAAGGCACACATGGGATCAAAGTATCATCACTTAATTAATTCTTGAATGGCAGACAAACATTAAAATTTAATGTACAATGTAAACAGTTTTACCATATTAAATGTTATTCATTTTTAGAAGAACGCATGAACATTGTTGAGTTTTTTTTTTTTTTTTTTTTTTTCCACTGGAATTTAGATTTTGATGAGTGATGTGTGGATGTAATTTTTGTCCTTAGCCGTACCCCCATTAAAATTTAATGTACAATGTAAACAGTTTTACCATATTAAATGTTATTCATTTTTAGAAGAACGCATGAACATTGTTTTTTTTTTTTTTTTTTTTTTTTTTTTTTTTTTTTCCCACTGGAATTTAAATTTTGATGAGTGATGTGTGGATGTATTTTTTGTCCTTAGCCGTCCTCAACCTTTCAAGTTATTAGGCAATATCGAGTGTTTAGGCTGATTTTATTTTTTACCATCTATGCGAAAAATTCCACAGCTGGGAATCGAACACACGACTGCCACATTCGTGGGTTAGTGGCTCATTGCGGCCTGGGTTCGATGCATGCATTGAGTCGTGGGTTCGAGGCTCAATGCGGCAGTCTAAAAATTCCAGAGCTGATGCAAAATCGTTTAAAAGCAAAAAGTTTCCAGAAGAGATTTAATCCAAAAGAAAAGGCACACACGGGATCAAAGTATCATCACTTAATTAATTCTTGAATGGCAGACAAACATTAAAATTTAATGTACAATGTAAACAGTTTTACCATATTAAATGTTATTCATTTTTAGAAGAACGCATGAACATTGTTGAGTTTTTTTTTTTTTTTTTCCACTGGAATTTAAATTTTCATGAGTGATGTGTGGATGTATTTTTTGTCCTTAGCCGTCCTCAACCTTTCAAGTTATTAGGCAATATCGAGTGTTTAGGCTGATTTTATTTTTTACCATCTATGCAAAAAATTCCACAGCTGGGAATCGAACACACGACGGCCACATTCGTGGGTTAATGGCTCAATGCGGCCTGGGTTTGAGGCATGCATTGAGTCGTGGGTTCGAGGCTCAATGCGGCAGTCTAAAAATTCCAGAGCTGATGCAAAATCGTTTAAAAGCAAAAAGTTTCCACGCGTTTCCAGAAGAGATTTAATCCAAAACAAAAGGCACACACGGGATCAAAGTATCATCACTTAATTAATTCTTGAATGGCAGACAAACATTAAAATTTAATGTACGATGTAAACAGTTTTACCATATTAAATGTTATTCATTTTTAGCAGAACGCATGAACATTGTTTTTTTTTTTTTTTTTTAATTTAGATTTTGATGAGTGATGTGTGGATGTATTTTTTGTCCTTAGCCGTACCCCCATTAAAATTTAATGTACATTAAAATTTAATGTGCAATGTAAACAGTTTTATCATATTAAATGTTATTCATTTTTGGAAGAACGCATGAACATTGTTGAGTTTTTTTTTTTTTTTTTTTTTTTTTTTTTTCCACTGGAATTTAAATTTTGATGAGTGATGTGTGGGTGTATTTTTTGTCCTTAGCCGTACCCCCCCCCCCCCGCCCCCCCCCCCAACCCCCCCCCCCCCCTGCCTCACTCGGCAGAAGGCAGATTCGAACGCAAGACTGCCAGTTCTCGAGCCGCATGCTCTACCGACTGTACAAGCGTGAATCAACAGAAAATCGTTCATATTCGAAGTGTACTCTTTGAAATGGAGACTAAGAAAATTTTATCGCAGACTGGTTAGCACTGCTTTTAATGAATTTTAGTTAATTTTTTTCCTTAAGCCAATTTAATAAAAAGTAAATGAAAAAAGAATGTGCGAGTGTTTTTTCTGCGCTTGGGGATGGTGGGAGACGAAACGAAGGTAACTACTGGGATGCTCGAGTTATTTTATTTTATTTCTCGGAGTTTGCAAGGCATCGATGCTCAATCTACTGACTGTGAATGGTGCCATTAATTTAAATTGTCAAAATGAATGAATTTCACATTTCCGAGGAGATGAGTGATTGATATGTATGAACGTTGTCGAGTTTCTGATGATTGTTTTCCCTGTATTAATAGGTTTTGGTTTAGTATACCCATGGCAAGGGTAAATTTTAATCTTTTGTGTTTTAAAGAATTATTCTAATAATCAAAGTAATAATCACGGGATCCAGGGGGGGGGCATACACTTGGGGATGGGAGCCCCCCCTTACGCCATGCCTCTGCGAACATCCCCCACTTAAGACTTGATTTTTTTTCCTCCGGAGGACGGTGGTTTTGACGAGTGGC